>SAUE01000014.1:128574-159941 GCA_009724625.1 Deladenus siricidicola | reverse complement strand
GGGCGCCTTCCGCCCCCCCGGCGCCCCCCTGGGCCGGGGTTTCCGCTTTTTTGCGGCCAGTCGAAATCCATCCAAACCTCCGTTCCCGGAAATTGGGGTGGTGCCCGCGTACACCAAAACGTTTTTCCTGAATAAAAAATTAAAAAAATGTAGATAATTCTTTACCGTATATACTTATTCCAGATTGTAATGGATGAAGGTAAAAATTTTGTACCGTTTGAAAATTGGCACGCAATGGGCGGCCGTGAGAATATGGCTTTCGGAAATAATCGATCCCGTGCAAAATGACTTGGCGCCAGACGCAATTTTCACGAGAAACGGCCAATCGCCGGCAGTTACATTTTTGCCCGCTATTACCTGAGAATGAGCGCAAAGCATATAAAGTCATATGTATGTATTACATATGTTGTATATAAAGCGATCACATATTGTTGCACATGACATTAGTTAGAAGAAAAAATGTGTTTACGCGATCGCCCGGTAGCGTCATTCCCGGTGTGCCGCATTCGCTGAAGTCTTTCGGCGCTTGCGAGCCACCACACAGCACAACAGCAGTAGAGACGACGATTGCGAGCAGGGAGTGCATCTGGAATACATAGCTGCTTGCACATATGTACTTACATATGTATGTACTACGTACATCTACGTGCATACGTGGGGGTCAGCGCAGGGCTGGGCTGGACGTAATTAATAAGAAAACCAATTTACGGGCTCAAAAATCCCGTGATTCTGCTATTCGTAATTTTGTAACAAAAAGTTAATTTTTTATACCTATACATACTTCTGAAAAGGCGCCGAAAACGTTTTTACAAGAAAAACCTTCGCTAGACAAAAATCTTGGATTTATTAAAATTTTTAGAGGATTTTGTAATGAAATTTTTTCAGAAAAAAGTGGAAAATATTATACTTCACAAAGTACTTTTTCGTAACGGTAATTCGTAATCCCTAATTACCTCCAGACCTGATAGGGTAAAATTCGAAAGGCAGAGGCGAGAGAGGCTGGATGTGGTGCCAAACGAGGGGTTGAGATGTGTTAGTGACTAGAGTACGGATGGAAACTTATTTTCATTTTTAACACAAATCATTTTTAACAAAACTTTTTAACACACATCTGAAGAATGTGTTCAATTGATACAAATTTTATTTGGCACAATATATTCACAAAAAAGATTAACATTTTTGTGATAATAAAATTTGATGAAAGTTTTTGAATTTTTATTGAAAAAAAATTGAATTTTTTTTCTTCAAATTTGAATCTGAAAAGAATTTGTAACACATTTCTGTTATTGCTAAAGAATAAATTTTCACTTTTTAAAAGTTTAAAAATTTTAATTATACGAAAAATTCATTGCGTCTTTTTTAGCCCGCCGTTAAAACTAAAACTGTTTTGCTTTATTGAATGTTCGCTACCAGACTTGAAACTTTTTGAGTCCGATTAAATCCGATTTCAAACAGCGGATTCAAAATTTTGTGAATGTATGTATTTGATATGTATATAAAATTCGATTCAAGTCACAGCACTGTTCGCTACGAAATTCGTAGAAATTTATAAAACATAGATCGTTTGGCGCACCCACAACTAACCGCCAATCAACTCGCCGACAAAAAACTAACAACTCGTCGCCAATTAAATTTTAGAGAAAATTTTAAACTATTGTTTAAACCACTTGGATTATTTTTTATAAAATATTTATTATTTAATTAAATACTATTTCAGTAATAATTTTATAATGCTATCGTTTTTTGAAAAAATAAGCCTAAGCCTAAGGCTAACCTAAAATCAAATTGGCCCAGCATAAGCTGCGGACAAGCCTAAGGCTGAAGCTTAGACTTTATTTAGATATTTCGCATGCGGCTTTTAAGCCGTAAAAATCGCATTTCAAATTTTTTTTCGTTTAAAAAAATTGAAATGCAATTTTTACAACTAACTTTGAACAATTTTGATTTTGAATTATGTTTTTTTTTGTTATGATGGAAACTCTTTATTGGGTACGCATTTTAAAATTTTTACTGAAATACTATTTAATTAAATAATAAATATATATTTTTTATAAAAAATAATCCAAGTGGTTTATAGTTTAAAATTTTTTCTAAAATTTAATTGGCGTCCAGTTGTTTGGCGGCGAGTTGTCTGTCGGCGAGTTGTTTGGCGGTGAGTTGTTTGGCGGCGAGTTGTAGGAAAATAAGATTTTCGGCGAGTTGTTTGGCGGTGAGTTGTCTTTCGGCGAGTTGTCGGGACACCAGTTAGTTTTAGATATTTTTTCAAACAAAATATTTTCATTAAAAGCATTTTCAACAAAATATTTTTATTTTATTTTTTTGGAAATTGTTTAAAAAACAAAATTAATTTTATTTGTGAGCTTTGCGAATAATAACATTTTTATATATAATTCCAAATCACAAAGAATTCTTCAATGCATACGCGCATACTGTACGCTTCTCATTTCCATGCAATTGGCGCGGCCGTTCGTGGCGGATTTCAGAAAGTCACACGTCTGCGATATTCGCAAGTATTTCCCTAAACACCACCGTATTATGTAGGCATTTGTCGTACACACCATAACTAATGTAAAATAATAGTTGTACCGTAATCCAACTTCTGGCCAGTAGTCGATTTATCCGTGAATCCGTTCGAGACCACCCCCACTTGGAAAAAGCGGCCACGAAAATTCGCCATCAAAGGTCCGCCACTGTCTCCCTGAATATGAATGTTTTATCCTTTATTTTTCAAAAAAATAAACTTAAAAAACCCGACACAATGAACTTGAAAAAAGCTGAAGTTCAAAGTGTTGAAGTTCAGCTTGAACTTTTCGAAATTTAATTGAACTAATTGGACTTCCAATTAAATTTATTTTTGATAAATTTTATATTTTTAGTTAATTTAAAAAGGATTGAAAGCGGATAAAGTTTTCTAATTAATAATAGATTACGACTATTTTAAAATGAAAAATCGAGTTGAGCTGGCGTTTCGCAGTGAAACTTTTTTTCAAATTAATTTGAATTAATGACTTGAATTTGAAAATTTGAAAAATTCAAATAATTTTAATTTGGACAGATATGGTAGAACACTGCTGAATATGTACGGCAATGATAACTCCTAAATACATATGTATACATAATATGTATACATATGTATGCATATGTATGTTGATAGATAATATGTATTAATTTGGAATGTCTAATGAGAGAATATCACTCACAGATTGCGTGCCGCGATTCGTCCCACCGGCGCAAAGGCTTTCGGTGCGGTTGTAGTAGAGTATTGAATTCCTTCATTTTTTTTCAATTAATACTTCAATTAATGAGAAATTTAATAAAATAAATGCAAAATTTAATAAATGTTTGGATAAATTTAAATTTTTAGAAAATTAAATTTTTTGGTCTCTTTGACTTTTTTTCAAACCGATAAATAATTTTACTCCGAGAAGACTAAATTTGCTCTGCTAGGATTACGGTAGGTTAATTTTTCAATCACTACGGTAGATCATTTTCAAATTTTAGCAAAAAAAATAAAATTTTAATTTTTCATTTTGTTGAAGTTATTTCTTCCAAACGTTTTGTTTATTTTGAAAAATTTTTGGAATAAAATTTTTTATTTGAAGTTTATTTTGGTTTGAAAATTATGTAAAAATGGCAGAATCAGTAGCGTCTAATGAATGGTCTTCAGTCGAACCATTTGGTCTTAAAAACTGTTTTAAAAAATTCAAATTGAAGCACTGCTTAATTTGAAAGTTTTAAGCAAAAAAATGTTGCAAAAAAAAATCGTCACTGGACCGAATTAAAGAGGGAATAAAAATTTACTCGCAAGTGGAAGGCGACATAATCGGTATCGTGTCTTCGCGGGCGTTGTCCGGCCTCGCTAAATTACTACACAATTTAATTTCAATAGTCAATAAAGTAAAATTGTTTATTGCCTTCATGCGCCTTCTCGTCATAGCCCCAGCCGACGACGAAGCCGATGTGTCCACGCATTTCGGTGAAATCGGCGGCCAGACAAACTTTGCGAATGTTTTCGTTGAATACCAACGCCTGCTTCAGCTAAAATCAGTCGATCTTCAGCGTTTATTGTTTAGCAGTTTCCTCGGTGGAGACATATTTCACTACGAGGATTGGGCGGAATTCTGAATTTTGGTCATTTGAACCCCTCTTTATGCTAAGAAACTTTTGAAAGCTCGACTTCTCCAAACTCAGGCTCGTCGAGGAGAAAATTTTCAAATAATCTTTTTTATTCTTGATTTAATTGAACCAATTGTTAATTTTAACTGCCGTCTCAATCTCCCAAAGCAAAACAAGATATAAAATTCAAAAAATTTTCAATTTTAAAAATTCCGAATTCCGAAATTTCGAATTTCGACCGTTTTTGAGCCTGGGAATTCTGAATTTCGCATTTTTTGTATCGTGGAAATTTTGAATACGGAAGTGAAAATTTTTACCGCCAATCCAAGACTTGGTTCTTAAGGATATGACACTGTTATCTTTCCAAATCCGTTCATTATCCTTTAGCAACTTGAGGATTTTATCGATCCGAATTCCCTCTTAAGAAGGCTCCAACTTTCTTTCAACGTTTGAAGCAAAAAAAAAAAAAATTAAACGTGTTTGTCACTTAACTGTGCAAAACACACATATCAAAGCAACAGCTTTAAAAATATTTTCGAAAGTAAACATCGATTTACCTCGAGCACAGCGACGTCGAGGCCGGCGGATGGCGCGCCGTTGGCGGCCGGACGATAGGTGGGATGGATTTGCGCGCGTTTGATGCCCACTGCGACGCCCGTCGGCCGCGCTTTGTGGAATTCCGTGCCCACCGTATACCCATCAAAGCTGCCGTTCGCGTAGATGTGGCTGGTGCCGGCGTAAACGAATACGTTTGCTCTAAATGGGGAAGTTTCGCTTAAAAAATAGTAAAAAAATGGGCGCAAATCACTGTACTGTTCGAAAACGGGAGCGCAGTGCGCGGCCGTCAGCACGTCGACTTCGGAAATAATCGATCCCGTACAAAACATTTCCGCTCCAGCCACAATTTTCACGAGAAACGGCCAATCGCCGGCGGTCACATTTTTGCCCGCTATCACCTCAAAATAAAAAATTTTGTAATGCGCAACCGTATCCTCTCAGTTAGAGAGTTTCCTAGATCTTCATGTTTTTTACGATGATCTTGGCAAGATTTCGAAATTTCTGTAACGCATCAATTTTAAGTGAATATATGTATAAAAATCTCGTCGCCGTTATTTTTATTTCAAAGTTACCCATGGTATTATATGTATGTAGTTTGAACACGGATTTAAGAAACTACGTATTTATGTATTTATTTATGTAAGTGGTGGAAATTTATTCAAAAAAAAACAAAAAATTATTACGCGATCGTCGGGCAAAGTCATCGACGTTATGCCACATTCGCTGAAGTCTTGCGGCGGCTGTGTCGGCGACTGACACAGCACAACGCCAACGACAGCAGTAGTAATAGTGGCGGCGATCAGCAGCATATCCGAAGCAAGCACTGACACAGTGCCACCAGCGCAGCAATTAGCAAAAAGATTAAAAGATGAAAAAACTTTTTGGCTTTGTTTTCGATTATTTTTCAGTTTTATAGGCAAATCAAAATAAAATTTATTATTATTTTTTATTTAAAATTTTGAATTTTCATATTTCAATTTTCTTTGAAACTGAAAAAAAATTTAAATATGAAAAGAATTTTTAACATATTTTTAAAAAATTTTCAAAATTGCCGAAGATTTTGTTTTCGTTCGCAAAAAAATAATATCAAAATAATGTGAAAAATACTATTTATATATATTTATCTTAAATTTTAGTGAATGTTAAAAATATTTTTATTTTTTACGTTTGAAAATAAATTTCAAATATTAAAATTATCCTAATGGGGAAGCACATTTGTGGAGGAGATGGGAGGAGGACAGAGATTGATATGACTTCAAGTGATGTGACTTCAATCCCAAATATATCTGCCAATCCACATGGATCTGGAGATCATCCTAAACAACACTGTTTAGAGAGATTTTGTGTGGATTCCATCTCCAAAGATGGTCCAGCAAAAACTCTTCTTCTTTTTTCCGTCCGAACTCTTCGCTTTTGGAGATCTTCAAATTTATACACAAAAGAGGAGATCTCAACAAAGTTGAGAGAATTTTGGGGATCTCAAACGTCATCAATTTCTCTTGAAGATCACTAGTGGATTTTTTAAATCCCCCCAAAGTTAGAGAGCGTAAGGGGATCTCTAGTGGATTTGAGAGTTTGAAGTTTCACCGGGGACATACGTCGAATCCATATTGCATGCAATTTGTATTCAACAGAATTTATTTTTGCAATACAAATTAGATCTCTTTGAATCCATTTTGAATACACAGATTGCTTTTGCGTTTGCTCAAATTGGTTACATTTTCAGATGTAATCATGGATTCAAAATCATTCAAGTTACAACAATATGTGATTGATGTTAGCGCAAAAAGTCACACCTCCACGCGAAGTTGGGGGTTCGAAGAATGTGTGCGGGGCGAATGTTTATGTACTGTACATGTGTATTGTTTGTATGCATGTATTATTTGTAATATACGTATTGTTCATGCTGACAAATACATTATATGCATTGTGTGTGAAATGAGAACATTTATTTATGCCACAAATTTCTCAAAATAGCGCAAAAATTAAAATAATTTAATGTCGCATTCTATGCGGAAATTTGTACATGTCCAAACATTTCACTTCGCCGTTCGTCACGCGCAAAATCCAGTCACAATGCTCCGCCACGCGCAAGTACGCGCCTAAAATCAAAATCAATTTGAAAACTTAGCTTCAATTTCACTAAATTTTTTATTGGCATTTTTTTTAATTGATCTTTGCCTTGTTAATAATTTTTCACTAATAAAACAAAAAAAGGAATACGGTAGCTATGTGAAAAGATTTATTTAAAAAATTTTCCTCTCACATGCACAGACACACGACCAGTAGATCATACATAATACACGACATACAGTAACTTACACGTCGTATAGTAAACTACACGACGTACAGTAAACTACGAGACGTACAGTAATTTACACGACATACAGTAACCCACACGACATGCAATAACCTATGCAACGTACAGTTAACCAACGTACCGACGTCATAATAGCCCCTAGGCGATTTGCCCATTTCGCCGAATGAAGTGATGCCCACCTGAAACCATCGACCCCTCTCGTTCACCATCAAAGGCCCGCCACTGTCACCCTGAATTATACATATATGTATAAAGCAACTGTCACACATACACATAACTGTAAATAGAAATAATACAAAAAAAGAATACGCCTTCCGTGCCGCGCAGCGTTCCGCCACCACAAATGAATTCCTTTTCGTTGAAGTCGATACCGTATGAGATGTTTTTGAAGTGTTTACTGAAAATTTCATTCGATCGCCCACGCCAACGACGTGGGCGACAACGGATTAATCGCGGATCGTGGGCAATCGAAAAACAATTTTAAATTGTATTTTTATTAAAAATTTTAATATATGTAAAAAGAAATTAAACTTTTTAATACAGAAAAAAAGTTAAAAAAAAGTGTTATATTTAGAATTTTTAATGTGATAAAGACATCAATCGGCTGGCTTGTCACTCACCAACGAATGTTTTATTTTCGTTTTGACTGAAAGTTTCGTGTAATATTTTTTAAACTAAAAATGTGGATTAAAATTTAAAATTATTATATTTTCACAAAATGTTTCCATTTGCACCGGTGGGAGGAGCGAGGGGGGAGCGTTGGGCGGAAGTAAAAATTTCAAATTCTTTGAAATTCCGAGAACCCAACAGTCGGAATTCGGAATTCTGAGGCTCAAAAACGGCCGGAATTCGGAATTTTCAAAAATTAATTTTTTTTTCAATTTTCTGTTTTTTTTGTTTACAAAATTTTTAATAATAAATGGCTTACGAAACAATTCATTCATGTACTTTTTTTCTCTTGTTTTCTCCCTCTCACCCTTTCTTTCTTTGTATCCTTGCAATCTCCGTATTCACTTTCCAAGATTTAAATTAAAAAAGTCTGAAAAAAGCACAAACTCGCAGTCTTCGGGCGCATTCAGCGGAATCATGGTCTCTTGAGCGAATTGTGCTTTGTTGGACTCTGAAAAATACAAAAAAAATTTTAGTTAAATAAAAATTGAAACGCAAATTTAGGCCACACACATTGTGTGTATCGTGTGTGTGTGTGTGTCGTGCGCATGTGTTTGTTTGTGTTCTGCTACAGTGTACCCCAATGAAGCACACAAATAATTCAAATTTAGCGCCTACTGTCTGTGCGATTGTCGGCGCCCCAGCCTACGATAACCGCGATTTGACCGTAGTACTCACGGTAGTCGGCGGGGAGGCAAATTTTTTGCGCCTTTTGGCTAAATGTCACATTCTTGGCGAGCTGAAAATTGCAAATTTGCGTTTTAAATGCAAAAAAACCATTTATTAAATTGTAGAAAAAAAATGAAATAAAAGTAAAATCTATTTTTGCCAATTCCAAAGTTTGCTAACATTTTCGACTTTGTTGTGTGTGGTAGAACTTTTAACTTTTCCGCTTTTTTTGGAAAATTTTTAATTTTTGGTTTTTCTTTGTTTTTGCGTGAAAAAATTAAAACATTTTCTAAACCGAAACACTGAAAGAAATAGCGGAGAAAACTTTTTAAATTTGGAGAGAGAAGAGATCATCATCAGATGACACACATCGACAGTTAGACAGACAGAAAAAGACAAAAGAAAATACAAAAAAAAATTATAAAAAATTGCCGGAGAAAGAAAGAAAGAGAGGGAGAGAGAGAGAAAGAGATAAAAAGTAGACAAAACCTATTTTTGGCACTCTCAACAACATTTTGGCGAAAAGTGCATACACACACTCAGCACACACATGTGTAATACGGTGTCCAAGTGATGAAACCCTTTTGCCATAACAGTGATTTGTGATTGAATAATTATTAAAAGAGAAGTAAAAGTGACTATTAAAAGAGAAGTAAAAGTGACTATTAAAAGAGAAGTAAAAGTGACAATTAAAAGTGAAATGCTAAACTCTTTTTATTCACTCTTTGTTCCAATTCGAATAATTAATAAACGATTTTTTTGCATTATTTCACACCTTTTTTCGCCAAAAAATTTTTTTTTAATTTTTTTTAATTTTAATTTTTTTTAATTTTAATTTTTTTCTTAATTTTTTTTTGAAAATTCTAAAATTTTTGGAAAATTTGGAAAATCTTTGAGTGTTAACTATGAAATTTTTTTCATATATGTACATATTTAAAGATCAGATCAGTGTTTGACGAAACGAAAATTTTATTTTTTATTTATTTTCGTTCATTTCGCCAGACTCTGGTAAAGATTAAAAGTTCCGTCACAAATAAATATTTTTAAATCCGCACGAAAAAGTCAGCATCTATCCCACTTGACACATGGCATTGCAGTCTAATCAAGTCAAGTGAAGTCAAAAGTCAACCACACAAAAAATAATTTAAATATGTAGGTGTAACTGTGAAGACCTACAGCGTTGTTGCTGTCATCGTCAAGCTACAGTAGACACAAAACCAACAAACAATCAAATACCTCAAAAATTGCGATGTCCGGGCTGGCAAAGTCGTGAAAGTCATACTGTGGATGGACGAAAATCTTCGCCATTTGCAACCGTAAGTCGTGCACACTTCGCGCAACGTTACGGTCTCGACCAATCACCACGGTACCGCTGCTCAGTCGTCTTGTACCATTTCTGAAACTTTTGTTAAAAAATTTTTTTTTGCATTTATTTTCAGTTTTGCCCAATTCAATGCAAACTTTTAAATTATATTATTATTCATTAATTATTATTTTTTAATAAATATTTTTTCCAAAAAATGTACATATGCACATACTGTATGTGTACAAATGTTTGTTTTTTGTTATTGCGTCTTTAATTTGCATTAATTCTTTTAATATTAAATTTTTCGACTAATTATTTCGTCAATTATTCCACAAATCATTGGCTTATTCATTCATTAATCCAATTTTTAATTATGAAAATTGGCGAGGTTGAGAAATGTTTGAAAAAGGGGTTTATTTCGCAATTGTTTCAGACTTTTTTCAAAATTATTTCGTAAATTTATTTTTATGTGTTTTTACTAAAAAATTTTTTAATTGAGTACAATTTCTGCGAAGAGGTTAAAGCTATGTATTTCGTCTACCGTATAATTGAAATATGTAGGCTATTTGAGGTAGGTTACGGTATGTGCTATGTAGGCTACGATATGTGCTATATGTAAGATGACTGTAAGACATAAGTGACTGACTGTATGACATAATATGTATGTAGTGGCGTACTGTACGCAGAGCACAATACACAATAATTTATTATTGTTATAAATATGTATGACCTGGTGTCTTCGAAAGCGCAGTGGGCGGCGCTTAGAACGTGCCTGGAGGAGACGATTGAGCCCGTGCAGCCGCTACTCAAATACACCGCCCACGGCCAATCGCCGTCGATCACGTCCTTGCCGTTGAGGATCTGGAAGAAATATATTTTGTGATTTGTTCAAATTCTCACAAAGGGCAAATCGTTTCTTTATTTTCTGTTAAATATAATTTTTTTTAATTTAATATATGCAGCAACATTAATACATATGTGTATTATTAGTAATATATGTATGTATTATATGTACAAATAGTAATATATGTATTAGTAATATATGTATTAGTAATATACGTATTAGTAGTATATGTATTAGTAATATATGTATTAGCAATATATGTATTAGTATATGTATTAGAATTAATATGTGTATTAGTAGATGTATTAGTGTGTATTAATATACATGTACATATTAATATACATGTACATGCGATTACATTAATTTTTTGATTATAATAATCGAAACTTGTTTTTTTTCAAAAAACAATTATTACAGTAGCTAAAAAGTTGTTGACAGTATGAATGTTGACAGTAGGAATGTTTTTTTTCAATGCATACATATACATATATATGTACATATACATACATATATACATATACACGTTGTATTAAAGATTTTTTGCTTAAATTATTCATTTCGATAAATGTCGAACGACAAATGATTAAATACGATCACGCCTAAAATAGATCTTTTCGGCCAATCTATGTATTTTTTAAATTCTTTTTAATTCGAATTCAATACATAAGTAAGTTGGTGGGATATGTTTATTTGAAGTTGCTTCACATTTTCTTCAAGTGTTTTGTGGTTCTGGTATAATGTCGTATACCAAAAAATATTTTTAATGGTGTTTTTAAGACGTTAATTATGTATCGTCGTTTTGTTAACAGACAAAAAATCATCAAAAATATTATTAAATCCGAATTCCCCGTGCTAAAAAAACCCAAAAAACATAATTAAATTTTCTTTTTGGAATCCAATATCACACTAAAACTTTTTTTCTTTTTCATTTTTAAGCCAAAAATGAGGAAAAATTTTGTAGAAACATTTTTTGCAATGTTTTAGAACTTTTTTTTAGAACTTCTTTTTTCATAAAAAGGTTTTAACTTTTTTTTAAATTTTTGCTGATTTCTGCTACAAAACATTGAAAAATAGAAGAAAGACATTACCCGCCGTGTGGGCAGTCCCATGCTCGAAATGCCGCAATCCATGTCGCTGTCACTGATTTGTTGTGGTTGTGGTAGTTCGTAATAGATTGTGTCTGGCATTGGGCCATTGTCAGTGTTTTCGCCATTGTTTGCGGCAATGTTTTCGCCACTGTTTTCGCCAATGTTTTCGCCATCGTTGTTTTGGCTGAAGTTTTTGTCGTCAATGTTCGGACCGGCGCTTGCATCGATGTTCACGTCGAAGATGGGGCCGAGGTAGCGGGGATCGAGTCGTTGGTTGGGGTAGATCACCGCCAACGCCAAATTCACATTTATCAAATGGCCGACAAAAAGTGGAAAAAATATTTTCCAAATTTTGCGATTTTTCATCTTTTTTGCTCAAGGAAAGTGCTCAAAACTCTCTTTATTTTTCACATTTTTCGATTTTTTTCAGCGTGATTCAGAGCTTTTGGATGTGTTGGCCTTGTAGGGGCGGATTTTTCAATTTGTTGTGACATTTTCCTCGAAATACGTGCAAAAATACACTCATTCATTCACTCATTCATTCACTCATTCTTCGCACTTTCCGTTATGTGATGAATTTTTTATCGGAAAACACAAAACACCGTGAAACTAAACCAAGAACTAACACACACACACACATACATTTTAACGCTTTTATTGTAAAAAATAGCTACATATGCACATACATACATATAACGTAAAACTATGCAAAGTTGCCACATTTGTTTTGGAAAATGACTCTGGGGTTCAGGGTTGAAAGACGAACGTCAGAGGGAAGGGGGAAATCCTCCTCGAACCCGATTATTAATCCCTGAACCCGATTCCCGATCAGTGATTCCATGGCCAGCAAGTTTGCATTCATTATATGTATGTATTAGGTTGTGTTTCTTCAGCTGGTTTTTCGGAGAATGACGAAATGGGTCCAAAAGAGATTTTGGGTAGTGAAAAAATTAGCAGAGGTCAAATTTTTCTTAAAATTTTTCTTCAATCACCAAAATTTTTCTTATTTTCTTTTACAAAATTTTACAATAATATATACGGTTTTGGGAGGAGGAGGGGACATCGTCGAGGGTCATCTGTGGTCACCCACAAGATCTTGACCGTCACGACTTTCACGACTTTGACCGTTGATTTGATCTGGTCAATGGCTAATTGTAAGCTCAACGGAATGATCGGATCTTTCCGGTTTGTTTAAGGTGAGGTGGAATTTATGTTTGTCGGGTCATGGAAAAAATTAGCCGTGCCTGAGGGTTTTTTTCGAAGGCAATCTCCACAAAATGAAAAAAATTTGAAAAGTTTTTCTTTTCAATTTTTAATTTCAGGAATTGGAATTGTTTGTGTTTTTTCAATAAAAATGTAGAATTTTTTCATAGACAGACAAAATGAAGGAAAAGGCAAAAAGCGAAATGATAGAAATTTTAATAGAAAAAATGTTGAAAAATATATGAAGATTGTTCGAAAACTGTTGTTGAGAGTTCATTTTTTTGTTTTCGTTTTGATTTGACGGGAAAAATCCGCTACGATGGAGAAGAGATGAGTCCAAAAGGGAATTTGAGCAGAATTAAGTACGTTACAAAATTCAAGTACAGAATTAAAAAAAGTACAGTAAAAAACGTACAGTACAGAATTAAAAAAGTACAGTACAGAATTTGGTACAGTATTTCTCTTCTCCAGTAACACAAAACTACTCAACAAACGAAATGAAAACTTAATAAAATTTTTTTTAATAAAATGCAAATTAAACTTTAAAACTTTTTTATGATTAAATAATAGCAAATATAGTTCAAATTTTTCAAAAATTCAAAAACCGTTTCTTCTGCAAAAACAAACAACGGTAATGAAGGGGGGGGGATAATTAATTGTATGTTTTGCTTTTATTTTTAACGTTTTCAGCGTATAGCAAAGCAAATGAAAAGTGTAAAACGTTGACAAACGAAAATTCGCAAAAGTACAATCTTTGTGACATATGTATAATTATGAATAATGTGTAATGTTTTCATAATCGGTCATATTTTCTACGAAAATTTGACCGGAAATTGAACTGAACTTTTCTTTCGCTTATCGCCAGCCGCAGGTAGCAAAATGAGTTGGTGAGGGAGGGAGGGCGG
This sequence comes from Deladenus siricidicola, assembly GCA_009724625.1. Classification (NCBI taxonomy): domain Eukaryota; kingdom Metazoa; phylum Nematoda; class Chromadorea; order Rhabditida; family Sphaerulariidae; genus Deladenus; species Deladenus siricidicola. Next base: position 146,263 of record SAUE01000014.1, on the reverse strand, counting down.
GGGCAGTGGGAGAACTCACTGAGGAAATGTTTGCAATTTTTAACACTTACAGCGAGACACAAAAAATTACTTCTAGAAAAAACTTTATAAAATTTTTCTTTCTCAATCAGTGGGTTTCAAAGTGGCCTTCTTGCGCGTTTCGGCAGCGCACCAAACGCTTCCGAAAATTTGTAATTTTGTGTAATCCAGAAATATAATTAAAAAAACAACCAAAATCTTTCATTTTGTTCTTTCACTTTAATATGTATGTGTGTGTGCGCTAAACATTACACGTGAGAAGCATTGAGAAAATTGCAGATAGTTTTGTATGTAGTAGAGCAATAATACATGTCAGAGATACAGTCTCATTACATATGTTTGCTAGCGAAATGCATATTCCATCTGTATTCAAAAACTTTGCTTCTTGTAGGCGGATACATTTGAATGCGAATTTTTGAACTTTTTTGTCGTTGGTCAATCACGTCGTAGGTTTAAAAAATTATGTGAAATTTTTTGAAAATTTAATGAACATATTTTTAAGCGAATTGAAAAAGTGCCAATTATAGGCTGCCAAGGACCGTTTGGACTTGGCGGACCGTTTTAGCTGCAAAGTGCAAACCCGGAAATAAACTATGAGTGATTATGTCATATCCGCATATATTCAAAAACTTTGTTTTTTGCATCCGGATAGATTTGAATTTGGATTTGTGGATCTGTTTGCATCCAGAACGAATGCAAAGCGCCGTTCCACCCAAAAAAGTAAGAATACTTTTTTGCAGGCGTCGGATATATGTACATATACTCATGTATCGTGCACGCATATCTGCTGCGGCACACGCAACAAAAATATTGATATTTGTATGCTGAATAGGGGTGTGTCAAAAATGGAATTGAGATTTCAAAAATCGAAAAATGGGATTTTGAGAATCGAAAATTCCGGTAATCGAAAAAAGCGAAAATTGCCGAAAATCAATTAAAAATTTTAGACCCTTGATGTGAGTAGAACGGTCATATACCTCCTACGAAAGATCATTCATATTTTGGTGTGAGGTTGAAATTACAAAATCTTTGGCCGTGTCCTTCCTCTTGAATCATCGCGAATGAAAATGGGCGTAGCGTACCAGCAAATCAACGACGTAGTATGGGCGTGGCGTATCAAAATCAATGCCAAAGTGTGTGTGTGTGTTTGTGTGTGTGTGTTTGTGTGTGTGTGGTGTGTGTGTGTGTATGTGTGTGTGTGGCAGAGTTAACTATTAACTTTTTTGTGCTTTAAAAAATTCTTTTTTTTTTGCAAAAACATTTTTTTGGCCAATATACTTTGTACTTCTCCTTTAACTTTTCTTCAAAAACCTTCAAAAATCGACAGACACGCCCATTTTTATTTTGGAAAAAAAGTTTTTTGAATTATTTATTTAATTTGACTGTTCAATTTTATTACATTAAAAGCGTTAAAAGGCAAAACTTTCGATATTATTTTGTAATAAAAAGTAATAAGTGAATTTATTTTTTTTGTTGTGTATTAAAATTTCAAAGTAAATATTTCTACATAAAATTATTCATTCCGCATTTTCAAATTTACCGTAAAATAATGATTTATTGCGAACTTTTTTTTAAAATTTATATAACAATATGTATGATAGAGTGCTACAAAAATGAATTTTTAATTTCAAAAATCGAAGTTAAATTTTTTTTAAATTTTCTAAAAAAAGATAAGAAAATTTTCGTAAAAAATAGAAAAATTAAAAAATTTTCAAGAATAAATTTACAATTTAAAAATTTTTTTGTATTTGATAATAATACAGTAACGATTTGCCTTGTGATTATTAGTGCGTATACGGTATCGACAATTAGTGCTTTTCAAAGCATGAAAGCCATAGCCTCGTTATCAACAATATTCTCAATCTTATTACCGTCAATCTCATTGATCATACCCACAACCTTATCATCATCGCCATCAACACATTCGGTTTCCGAAAGTGATATTGATAACAACAATGACCTCATTTTAACACAAAATCCACGTATGATCCAACAACAATTGCTGAGAGTGTGGAGGCCACAAAAGCGTTATTTTCATTCTCATTATCATTCTCATTCTCATATGAGAAACCAAATACCTCAATTTCTCAGCAACTACACCAGACGAAAGCAACTTTTAAAGAGAGATGTTCGTGCTAGCTCAGCGACACATAACAACAACAACAACAACAAAAACAAGGACAGCAGCAATAACAACAACATAAATCGAAGTCGAATTGCCAACAACTCAAACTACCTCAGCCCGAAGCTATTTTGCGCGCGTTTTGCGCGGTCGAACGCGGCGCGGTTGTGTAACACACATAACGCTCGACATGCATGCATTTGCAGGACGGCTACGGTAACGCCGCCGTGGAAAACAGTAAGCATTTATTCTTATATATAGTAAGCTAACGAATAAATTAATAAAAATTTATTTTTTCAGAAATTATGTAATAAAATTAGAATTTATTGGGTAAAATTTAGAGACGCGCAAAATTGGGCGACGAAATGCCTTTTTGTAGAGAGATGCGTCGATTGCCACTGTACGAATGCTTAAGTGAGAACATTCTGACAATTGGCATTGGATTTCCGCTTCCGCGACAATTTATCACACACGCTGATGAGATTTTTGCAGAGGACATTGAATATTTCGCTTATATTCGAAAGGTTCGTTCGATTAGATTGGATGGGGATAGCGCAAGTTAAATGGGTCTTTTTAGACAATGAGTGGAATTGGGCAGAGGGGAGTGAGAAAAACTTTTTTATGAAAAATTTTGAATACATAAATATTGCAAACCGAATAGAATGAGAAAGTAAAAGAGAAAAGGAAGGAAAACAGAGAAGAGCGAGAGTGAGAGGGAAATAGAAAGAAGAGAGGGGAGAGAGGGATAGATAGGGGGAGAGAAGAATAGGGAAGACAGAGAAAAAAATGAAAGAGAGGAGCGAGCGTGAGAGGGCAAAAGAGAAAGAAAGGGAGCGAGAAAGCGAGAGAAAAAGAAAAGGATAGTAAGAAAGAGAGAGATAACGAAAAAAAGAGAAAGAAAGAGAGCGAAAGAGCGAGAGAGCAAGAAAAATAAAAAATATGGGGAGAGAGCCGGAGGGCAAAATCTTTGTATTCGAGTTAAAAATTAAATATGAGTACACCGCATCAATTTCATTTAACGGATTTAGGAGACATTGGTGGTGTACGGTAAAGGCTGCAATATCGACAAAAACACTTTCGAAATTCAATTTGGCATTTTGCACGAAGACTACGGTAATCGGCTGCGGACGCTGAGTCCGGAAATATTCACGCACAATCCCGCATTCCTCAACCAATCCGCCCTCCACGTCAAATACGTCACACACGTATGTGTGTTCTCTCAATTTTTTGTACATTTTGCACTTTTCTATTAAAAAAATATTACAAGAAAAGTACTAAAAGTACTAAGTTTGGTCTTAATTTATACCTGTGTATTGTGTGTGTGTTGTGTGTGTAATGTGTATGTTGTGGGTAGTGTACATTTGAATTTGGCGGCGAAAATTTTTTTTATAAAAAATGTTAATTGGCATTTTTTCTATTGTTTTTTGCGCTGTGTTTGAAGAAGATGAATACGCATATACATATGTATTTTCAAATTTAATTTTTTAGACAAATTCGCTGCTACTGTAACGCTAACTGTAGCGCACAGCGCAGCGCAGCACAACTACTACTACTGTAGCATCACGAAATACGGTAGCAAACGGAGGAGAAGAAAAATCAGCGCAATTTGTGTCTTAATTTTGCTCGATTTAAAACGTTTTTTATGTTATTTTTCAATTATTTTTTGTGATAAAATAAATAAATTTATTTATTTATTTAATTGTTTTTTGTTGAGAGCATACTTTGACAATTTGCAACTCCGATACTTTAAATTTTTTAAATTTTTTAATTCTTTCTACAAAAAAGACATTTTGCTGTGCAATTTTCAGCCTACGAAAGGAAATTAGCACAAAATTGCGTAAAAAATAAAGTTAAATTTTTTTATAATTTCTAAAAATTTTTAAAAATTTTTTATAATTTTTTTGGATTAAAAATTGCAAACCAAAAAAAAATTTTTCAAAAACTTTTGGAACAAAACTTTTGACACTTCTGCAATAATAATTTCGTGCCAACTCGCAATTAGCCGAGAAGGAGAAAAATTGAATGTGAATTATAAAATTGATGAATTTCATTCAGTCAATCTTTTCATTATTTATTTATTAAATTTGTTTAGATTATCAAAAATAAGCGGTCAAACTATTAAGTTTTTTTGCAAATTTATTTCTAAAGCCAACAGACACACAGCAGTCACAGTAGGCTGCTGTTGTCACAGTATTCTGATGCTGTCATAGTAGGCTGCTGCTGTTAGAATAGGCTTCTGCTGTCACAGTCACAGTAGGCTGCTGCTGTCACAGTAGGATGCTGCTGTCGGAGTAGGATGTTGCTTGCGCAGTAGGATGCTGCTGTCACAGTAGGATGCTGCTGTCGGAGTAGGATGTTGCTTGCGCAGTAGGATGCTGCTGTCACAGTAGTTGATTATTTATTATAGGTTAAATAATCAGAATATTTCCAATTAAATGTTTATTAGCATTGAAATTGGCAAAAAACTGTAAATAAAAATGTTAAAAATTTATTTTTCTCACTGATAATTTCCTATTTATTGCAGGCAAATTGGCGAGCAATTGGCTCAAGTTTTTGAATTTTTCGAAATTTTAGTGAACTCACTTGCGCAAGTATGGTAAATTTTATTTACTATCTCATTCACAAATTATCATATCATTTCTTTGTGATTGCAAAAATATAATTTTTGAAATTAAAAATGATTTTTTTCAGTTTGGCCTCATTCACGAATGCACTCGCCAGGTACCCCTTCCTACTGTATTTTGTGTACCATACTGTATTCAAAAAAATTTTTTAATTAAAAAAATTTAAATTTTTTTTAAAGTTACCGTATAAACTGTTGTTAATAGAAGATTTTGTTTTTTATTTTATTTTTATAAAAATACTTTCAAACAAACACAAAATACAAAACACAATTGTTTAGCTGATAATTGCGCATTTTGGCGAAGAAATGTGGAAGGAAATACTGTAAGTACCGTAATAATACGATTTTTTAAAATGTAACCTAAATGTCGAAATGATTTTGATTTAGCGACAGAGCCGGATTTGAGTACGGTAAAGAGAATAATGTGAATTTTCATTATTCCGACGAGCAAACCTATGCGATCATCGACAGCGCCTGCGTCTTCACAAGTAATAATAACTTTTTAGTGATATTATCATTCTCAACTCTTTAACAAAAAAGAACGTTGAAAATACCGTATACTAACATTTTTTGTAATTTGTAACTCGTAATTATGAGGGTAAAAACCTCGTAGTTTCGTTATTCGTAATTCATAATTATTGAGCTCACCAGATACATTAAATATGACACCACATACATTTAATATGATGACGTTGATGATTTTTTAGAGATGACAAAAGATCAGATTTGGGAGCTTTTTGGCGGATTTTTCGTGCAATATACGATGGATGGCGGATGGGACAAAATGTTTCGCTCACTCAGTCCAAATCTCAAGGTTCTCCTTTACATTTTGCTTAGTTTATTCACACTTACCGTAGTACAGTCAGTGAAGGAATATGTATAATTAAAGCTAGGGTTATACATATTGCCATGTTCCAAAAAAAAAAACTCAGCTTTTTGTAAAATATGTAGTGGAAAAATTTGAGGGTTTTCTGAACAATTTGGACTCGCTGCACTACTTCATCGATCATGTCGTCTACAAGGCGAATTTGCGCGGGCCTTCGTTTCGGTGTGAGGACGGCGGCGATGACTCCATCATTTTGCACTATTTCAGCAGCCGCAGCGGTCTTTACCCCATCGTCAAAGGTAAATACATATATACAAAAAATAAATACCAAAAGGACCCCTGTTTTAGTGAGTTTTGTGTGTAATATGAATGTATGTTGGGGGTCATCGACGAAGTTCGAGCAAATATTCACAAAACACATTTAGGAAATATAAATGTATGAGACTCACTGTAATATTTTGATGTACGATATACTTTTAAAGTAACAAAACCACATTTAAATATAATAAAATAATTGACGACCATACTGTACACACATTCAGGCATTATTCGCGAAATCGCAAAACGTTTGTATTCGCAAGATGTGACGATTACGCTGACGGGTAGAACTCAGCGAAGTGTTCAATTGGCCACGGGCGAGCGCGTCGAAGAGCACGTCACTTTTCGCATTAAGGTACGGTAGGGTATGGAGTCAAGCGTATATGGTAGTATATGTATGGTGGTATGGCGGTAAATTTTTTGTGTGAGAAAAAATACAAATAAAAAAGAATAATTAAATAAATTAAAATAAATTAAAATAGAATAGAATACAATATGCCACAAATGTAGGTAATTTTAGTTAGTAATTTCTGTAGGAATATATTAAATTTATGTGCAATTTTTAGCTGCAAGGCATTTTGGGTCCCTCCAGTCCAAACAGCTTGGCGATGGCGAACTACGCGACTTCCGCCATCGCCGACGGCCAGCAAACACACAATCATCAGGCCGACGGCGACCAGGCCGGCAGGACCTTGCAAGTGATGTCCAACGACTTTTGCCACATTCTCCGTAATATTTTTTGCATAAAATATAAAATTTTAAATATTTTGTTTTGTTTTTAAGCATATACCAGGGGTGCTACAAAAATTAATTTTCAATTTCGTAAATCGTAAATAAAAATTCGAGTTTTTTCCCAATTTTTTCAAAAAAGTTCTACTTTAAATCGGTCTATTTTGTTACATTTTCATTTTCGTGGACCGATTTCGAGCTCGTCAACTTTCTTTTTTTTTCACTAATATCGACATTTTTTCCGCCAATTGAAACGCATATTGAGTTTAAAAATTTTTCCATTTAAAAAAGGTGTTTGCACCCTTGATACATACATATGCGTTAAGGTTTGAAAACCTTGCAGCCTAATTTTATCATACATACATATGTATCTATTTCAGCCTACCACGTCATAATGGATCGGGATTGTAAGCTGGTTGCCTACGGTAATGCACTATGGTAATTTTTAATAATTTCTTTAATTCATACAATGAAGATGAACACTTTTATCACCGCTTAGCAATCACGTGAGCGCGGATTTGCTGCAAATCGGAACGCCAATTGTGCGCATTTTCGAAATTTGTCGACCGCAAATTCCACTCGACTTCGAAAATGTGTGCAATTTCATTAACGGAGTTTTCATTTTGCAAGTTCGCACTTCGCCACTCTCCGTCAACCGCAGCTCCAAACACTCAGGGTACTTCTTTCGTCAAGCCAGTCGGCGGTCTTGGACGTTCTGGCATTTATCGAAAATTATTAAAAAAATATTATAGTAACTTTTCGCCAATAAATACCAAAAGTTAAAGATAAATGTCAAAACGTTTATAAAAAGTATTTGGAAAAAAATGTAAAAATTCACAGTTTGTCCACTTTTTTTCAGTAATACAAGGAGGGTGGCAAGCTTCGAATTATCTTACAAATTTAAATGAATATTATTTATATTGCATTAATACATTATACATATAATATTCCATAATATTTAATTATTATAATTACTGAAACTGATTGAAATGATTAAAAAATGTTTTCCACGAAAAATCAAATAAAAAATTGTCGCGCTTTTCCAAAATTTCCGGGAACTCAGAAAATATTTTAAGAATCATTTAAAAAATAAAAAAAATTTTGAGATTTTTTCTTAAATTTTACGTTGTTTTTTTCAACTATTCCTCCGGCGATTTTCAGCAGCGATTCGGCGAACATGAACCGCAGCAATGAGGACCTACAGATCATTCACCTCAAACTCAAGGGCCAAATGATGAAGGTCAACGACGACCAACTCATCTACGTGTGCTCACCGTACGTGACGAATGTCGCCGAGTTGATGCAATACGACTTGCGCCTCAGCTCCATCCCCATCCACGACACCACACGCGACCTCGTGCTCATCAACCAACAGCGTCTCAACGACGTCGAGACGAAGTTTGTGTGTTTGTTGTGTTTTGTTATTGGTAAAAAACTAAAATTTTTTTTAGAAATTTTCAAATTATTTAGCAATAACTTTTTTTCTATAAGTTAGAAAAATTGGGTTTAAACCATTCGATTGAAAATTAAATTCCAAATCAAACGGTATTTTCAAATTTTTCACATATTTTCAAATTTTTTACTCTATTTGGCACAAAGTCTATAGATCGCATAGCGTCAAGTTGCCATTAAATTGTCTTGTTCCCGTTTGAATGATTGAGTAATTTTCAAATAGTACTAATTCTCAATTAAATATTTCAATTTCAGTTAATTCTCTTCCTTACGTAAATAGTGTAAAAGTATTGGATAGAATTTTTTAAATGAATTTTCTATCCAATAATTTATTAGAAATATTTAAAAAATAAATATATAAAATTTAAAATTTTTTTTTATTTTTGTAATAAATTTGACATACAGTTGCGAACAAAACACAGGCAAAATTTTTTGCTTTTTCTTTCAACTCAATTTTTAGGCATACTGTAACAGTCGCATGAAAAAACATAATACGTTATTGAATATTATTTCACTGTTAAGTATTATACAATGTTCAATTTGTTTTTTAGCGTGCAATTGGAGGCAAACAACGAACAGCTAGAGAAGTTGGCGAAAGATCTCGCGGAAGAGCAGACAACCGCCGACGCTTTGCTGCGCGAAGTGCTGCCGAGTACGGTGGCCACACAGCTGATGGGCGGATGCAATGTCGATCCACGTATTCTTTTCTTTTGTTTCGGATACTGTAACGTATTGTGTACATTTCGGAAATACTTTTTAAAAAAAATAAATACAACACTTTTAATGGTTTTTTGTGTTTTTAGAAGAGTACGCTGAAGCTACGGTATGTCTTATGCATAACATTTTAACATTTTAACATTTTAGGCATAACATTTTTGTACATATATATGTATTTGCACGAAAATTTACTGTATGTAAAAGTTTTAGATTCGTAGACAATTTTCATATTTTTATTTTTTTAATTTTATTTATATTCTTACTTTATTCTAATTATTTTCGCATTTAGGCATAACATTTTTAATAATCTTCTACACATAAACTTGCTTTTTTTGTAACACGTAAACTCATACACATATAAATATTATTTTCTACAGTATTCGAACTTTTAAAAGTGACAAACATTCAGATAATGTTCACGGACATTCCCGCCTTTCAGACGATTGTGCCGTCGTGCAAGCCGAGTGAGGTGGTCAGCGTTTTGAATAATTTATTTCTGAAATTCGATCTGCTTATCGCCACACACAATGCGAGTGATTTTTGCCTTCTTTGGCTGCTCCATACCAGGGGTGGGCCGCAAATAAATTTCATTTTTGCAAGTCGCAAATTTTTGCCCAAACAAAACAATCGCAAATTGCAAACAGCAAATTTTTTGTCTTTATGTATAAAAAAATCAAATTGGAAAATTCGTTGTCTGATAATATCAGTCTGATATCTTCGCGTAGGATCGTTTCTATTATGTATATGTATGTATTTACATCGCAAATTTGAAAAAAAATAATTATTTCCCATTTCTCAAGATCTGCAAAAAATTTGCTAAATGGTCGATTTTTCGCAAATCGCAAATTTTACAAACCTGCTCACATGATGCACATATTTAATTAATTATTTATTTATTTTTATTTTTTGTTTAGGTCTACAAAGTGGAAACGGTATGTTGACGTAAAATTTGAATTTTGTGGCATTTATTTATCAAAAAAAAATAATAATAATTGCATCAGCGACAGTAATTTGAAAGGTTGGCGAAACGTATATGACCATATCAGGCGTTCCGCAATTCGACGAAAGCCATTGCGAAAAGATTTGTCACGTCGCGTTGGGAATGATTTGGGAGGGGCGAACGGTAATATTTACATATAACTGCACAACTTCAAAGCTTAAGCGCAAATACAAATATGTATCATCAACAGGAAATAGGCTTGCACACTGCCATCATATACACTGTTTAGGCTGATTCATCAGTTTGTATAAGTACAAAATGTTATTGAAACATAAGTTAAATAAAAAAGAATAAACTAATAATCGACTAAAACTAATTTCTTATCATTAAACATAACTTACTCCCTCTCCCGTATACAAATTTTAAAGGTGCTCGATCCACTGAACCAAAATCCGCTGCTGGTGCGCTGTGGCATCAACAGCGGAAAAGTGGTGGCCGGCGTGGTTGGACAAAAAATGCCACGGTACGTTGTTTTTGAATTGAAGTTACAGTAGTGTGCTACTAAAGTTATGTGGTATACATTTGCGTCAATTTTAAGTGTAAACTATGTCCATAAACTTATTATGTAATAGATACTGCATATTTGGCGATACTGTATCGACGGCTGCTCTAATGGAAAGTCATTCGCCACCGGGACGAATTCACTGCAATAAGTCGTCATTTGAGTGAGTTTTGCCACAACAAAAAATTTTTTGTGACGATTTTGCTAACATCAGTGAGATTGTACAGAAAATAAGGACATTTTTTAATATTCAGTAACATTTTTCGAAAACCTCAGTAAACCTCAAATCTCAAAAACAAGTTCTTAAACAAGAGTTATTCGATTGTATTTTGCATTTTATGTAGAAAAACACAAATTTGTCTATAACAGAATAGCGCAAAAGACGGGCCGCTTCGAGTTCGTGTCACGCGGTCACATTAACGTCAAGGGAAAAGGTTTAATGGAGACATTTTACTTGAAGAAAAGCAACAAAAAAGCCATTTGGGACATCATTCAACGGCCGAGGGGTCAGTTCTGCTTGTGGATTTTTACCTTTTTTGAAGATTTTTTTCTTAAAAATGAATATATTGCAGACGAAAACCTGAACAGTATCGACGGATATTCGGAATTGTTTGATGACATCGAAAGCGAACTAAAGTCTTCAATAAATCCAATTTCAAAGTCTTGTTCCATTTCTTAATCAATTTTTGTGGGATTTTCGACAAATTTAATAATATCTTGTGAATTAGTTTAAAAAAAGTTTATCGTGCAATTTGAAAATGTGTTTGTTTTAGCTGTAATTTTTATAAAAATTGCATTTAATAATTTTTATTAATAAACAAATAATCACATAAATGCACATGTACATATGTATGCACGCAGATGTATTAAATGTATACAAAAAGTGACACACAAAGACTGACAATGAATGCAAATTTGTGCAAACTTTGCAAGAAGAGATTGGCCGCACATATTTTTGAATTATTGGAAAATGTGGCCAAAGGAAAGAAAACGTTCAAAAAAATGAAAGCAAATTGATTTTTGGCTTTCTCTCCCAAATGACCAAAAGAAAAGTTTTTTCTTTTAATTTTCTTTCTTCTCTTTCTTTTCTTTTTCCTTTCTTTTTTCTTTCTACTTCCTCATTTCTTTCGTTTTCCTCATTTCTTTTCTTTCTCTTTCCATCGTCTTTTGCTTTCCGTAACGTTCTGCTATGATTGTTTTTCTTTTATTTTTCTATCAAAAAGAAGAGAAGAGGCATCATCAACAGAAAGCAAAAGCAAAACAAAATCGGCCTTTTTTATTTGAAAAAAATTGCTTTGACTCGATCGAATATGTAAGCGAATATTTTGATTTTTAATGCCGAAAATTTCGCTATTCTCGCCGTTATTGGTCGTATGGGCGGTGGTGCTGTGGGGTGGGCGGTGTGCGCTAGCCACGCCCGAAGACCCCGAGCTCACCTTCGAGCAATTGTATCGTTTCGGCAAAGAGGAGTACACGGCCGGCAACTGGCACGACTGTGTGGCGTTTCTGCTCAAGGCGCTCGATGACTTTCGCTATTTCCGCGAGGATACGATTTGGTGTCGAGAGAAGTGCGAAAAGCACAGATTCTCGCCACTCCACTACGATTCGGGTGGCGAAGGCAGCGAAGATGTCGCGCCGATAGACGCGGACGATTGGATGACGACACGATTTATGCTGGCCGAGGCGCAACGATCGTTGTGCTTATTGAAGTTGGTTTTGCTTTTTTCTTTTTTTTCGAGTAGGCGAGTAGGCAATTCTCATGAAAAAAACGAAAAAAAAGCAACAAAATATGTAAGAAACAGTATTAGATTTGAATTCCTCATTTTAAAAAAACTTAAAAAATCATAAAAAAAATTTTGGGTCCGATAACCGATAAGAACCAATTATGTACATATCAGGGGTGTAACAATTTTCGATTTTCGGAATTTATCGAAAATCGAAAATCGAAAGAGATTTCAAAGTACCATAACTTTTTTCAAAATGAACTTTTTTGAGTTTTTCTTTGAATTNAAAACAATTCAAAGAAAAACTCAAAAAAGTTCATTTTGAAAAAAGTTATGGTACTTTGAAATCTCTTTCGATTTTCTATAAATTCCGAAAATCGAAAATTGTTACACCCCTGGTACATATTATGTTGATGAGAAGAATAGGGGTTTCACAAAAATCGTGAAGTGAACGTGTTAGAACGAGATACTTAGTAATTTATGTTGTGTCCGTAGCTCAACCAGTCGAGCAGTTGCCCGTTATGTGATGGTTGTGAAGGTTCGATTTCCACACGGTCAAATCCCCTTTTCCACATACGTAGAAAGCGAAATGAAGTAAAAGTTGAAAAGAAAAATGAAAACATTTCATTTCAGCTTGAAGAAAAGTTGAAATGAAATAATTTAGTTACTTTTCATTCGAAAAAATTCCCAAACATGTATAATATGTTATGTTTGCTTCATTTAATTTATTTTTTATGTTATTTTTATTCCATTACTTTTCAGATGCCAACAGGAGAAATTCACGAGTGAAAGACCACCACTGTCGGACTTCGGTATCTATCAGGAGTTCCTGAGTCGAAGGCCCTACCACTATTTGCAGTTCTGCTTCTGGAAGGTTGTCTTTTGTTATTTTTTCACTTTTTTGTTTTTAAAATGTTGTGACCCAGTTTTCAAAGCGCTCGAGCAATTGATTGAATTGAATATATTGAAATGAATGCAAAATGTCTCACTCACCGCTCGCCCGATATGTTCAAAAACGGGTCAAGTTGTCAATGTATGTATGTAACAGCTAAGCGCCAAATATATCGTAGTTTTAAAAAGTACGTTCGATATTCACTCGGTGCATACAATTTGTGTGATTTTAATGCCAAAATATAATATTTTTTAAACATCCACAGCGCTGTTTATAGTTTGGCGACCTAAAGAACGCGGCGCGAAGCGCGTACACTTTTCTCGTCGAAAACGCCGGCGACCGCGACACTTTGGCGAATTTGGCGTTCTACATGGAGCAGAAGGGATTCGAGCGCGAGACGATGCTCGTCGACAATCTGCGGTCCGCCTACGAAGTTTGATTTGTTCTTCAATTTTTAAATATGTCTAGTCTATGTTTGTATAGAAACAATTTTATAGAAACAAATTTAAAAATAGAAAAAATGCTTTTGCAAAGTAAATTGTTGGAAAAAGTTATAACCTCACTTGGATATTTTCGTAGCGCAAAAATATTTTTCGTGTTTTACTTTTTGTGGATGTTGGAGTCAAAAAAGGAATCAAAAAAGACGTTTCATTATTTGTACTCAAAAACCAATATTAATTGATTTTGAGAAAAAAAAGATTTTTTCAGCCAAGAAAACATCAATTTTTTGCTGGTAATTTTTTATAGTTTATTTCAGATCGTTTAAGACAAACACAAAAAATATTTTTTTGCTTCAAAAATTAAAAAAAAAGTGAGATTATAATTTTTTTCACCATTGTAATGAAATATTTTGTGTTTCGTCAAATATTTCATTTATTAATAAAAAAAATTTTTTTAAATATTATATGTATTATAGTGCCAAAAATATGTATTATAGATACCAGGGGTGCTAACATTTACGATTTTTTACGGCTTTTTTGGCCCAAAATTTACGAATTCCTGAAAATGTACGGTTTATTTTTTTACGGTTTATTTTCGTAGCACCCCTGGTACATACATATGCATATGCAATTAATGGCTTTGTAAATAAAGCAATTTTCAACAATCATTTCTAGCGCCTCTACGTGGAGGGCGTCGCCGCCTACGACGCGAACGATTGGCCGAAATGCGTGGATAAATTTGAAAATTCGTTCAACGAATTTTTGAACGAAGTGAAAAGGTGCAAATTCGGCTGTGAGGACCATTTGGATTGGAGTTCGCTGCAAAGTGCTAACCCGGAAATGAGTGTCGCCTTTACGAGTGAGTGAGAATTCTACAATATATGTATATGTAAATAGAAAATTGTTTCAACAAATTATAATTATAATAATTCGTATTTATCGCATTGCCTCCGCACATTTAATTCGCTTTTCTTTTATTAATTCTAAACCTTTCAAAATTTTTTGATTATTTTTACAATAGTTTGAAATTTTGTGAGTAAGTGTTATTTTATATTTTTTGTTTATATATTATAAATAACTACTTTGATAATTGGCCCCATAATGCAGCTATAATATTGAGGGGAGTCAGGGGCCTAGCCAAGAAGAGCATCTGGGCCATGCTATTGTAGCGTGTAGACGCCAAAGACCAGGCGCGAGCAAGAGAGAAGAGAACATTAATCTCTTCCTCGCTCGGCTGGCAGAAAGGAAAAGGGCTGGCTGGCTGAAAAGCCAGTCTTGGCGGTTGCCTTTATGCCAGCTGGCAGGAAGAGGGAATGCTCCCTGTTCTCCTGCTACTCGGCGAATATATTAATGTGTGAATAAATATAGTACTGTATCTAATGAGTATCTATGTTCGCTTTCTGCCTTCCCTCAGAAAAAAAGTTTCTTATTACACCCCTGTTTCATTGTTTGGTATAGGGGTGAGACAAAAATGAATTTGAAGATTTCGAAAATCGAAAATTATCTCACTCCTGATATATACGAATCAATTTATTTTCTACAATGTTCAAACGAAATCCAATGTGTGTAAAATGTATATCACATTTAACATACATATTTAGGCCTTTACACATCATTTATTCGATGTCGCGTGAATTGCGTGAATCGATTGAGTCGCGTGAATGGACGCGAAATTCCCAATTTTGTGGCGTCAATCTTCGAATACCTTCAAGTCTGCCAATTTCGAGGTAATATACAAATACACACACATTCGTTTATTACATTCATTTATAATCAAAAATTTGACAACTTGCAGTAAACCGCGGTCGTGACGCCTGTCAATCCGTCGAAAACGCGCGCTTGCTTCATCCGCGCAACATTTTGACGCGCCGCAACAAATTTTTCTATTTGAAACTTTACGCGCAAACGCAACTTTTTCAGCCGACGCCCGTCAGTCTTTCATTTCCATGTTTTAATTGATTTTATTCTTATATATTTTTTCATATTTTATTTTCATAAATAATTTTTATTCACTTTTATTTGCTGAAAATATTTTCGTTTAGGAAGTCGTCAATTTCTACAAAAAATCGAAAAGTGAACGCCTTTTCCTCGAGTTTATCGACGAAAAATTTCGCTTCACAAACAGTCAGGTAATATTACAGTATAATTTATTATTATTCTCAAATACAAATGCATTTTCCCACATTTGGTTTATAAGGACACTTTTATCTTTTTGAATCTGTTTATTATCGGTTAGTAACTTAAAAAATGAGAGCAAAATGTGCAAATTGTTTTTCCAGCAAATCAAATACCGATGCACATACATACATATGTATGTATCTGTAAGTATATTATATATACATTTACATATGTATTATTAGTGGCGTTTATACACGGCAATATTTTTGTATTTCATTATTTATTTGTTGAATTTTTATAAATTATATTTTTGTAAATTTGGAAATTTTAAAGTTGTCGCCGCCACACGCTGACGATTTTCGCGCAATTGGCGAAAAAGATTTTGAAATTGTCGACACTTTCGACTATTCGCGATTGGACGAGAATTTGCTGAGTTTAGCGGAATGTCGCATTTTGGAGAACTTTGCGCTAATTCCGCAATTGGCGAACCCGACCGTCGTCGAAAATTTGCAGAGCGAGGTGCAAAGTCGAATTGCGCAAATCTACGACTCGCCGCTCATCGAATTCCGCAAAGTAACGTGCGGCGACGCGGCACGCGAAAGCGGTTGCGAACGCGGCGCGTTCATTCTCAGCCTCGCGACGAAAGCCGACGCATCGGACGCGTCGCCGTGCGGCGCCGTTATGGCCGAAACATTTACGGGTTGCGCACTTGTTTACTGTCTCATTTGAATAACTTAAAATAAGTGTAAATAAACTAATTTTATTTCACGTAAAACGTAATACACATAAAATTTAATGTAACGCAATCCTTAGCGAAAAAATGTTTAATAAAATTGCATTATTTTAAATTATTTTTATGTTGAAATTTTTTTGTTGCTATGCAAATAATACAAAACACAAAACACAAAAGTTGTGATCATCGCACAAAATACAAAACGCTAAAATGACGTCTACAATCTCGTTTGTCTACAACGTTCAGCGGTGTTCTGCAACAAAAATAGCTGATTACTTTATTTTTAATTTGAAAGATTTTTTGCAAAACCGAACATTTTTCAATTATATTTTAAATTTTCAGTCATATTTCAGTGAAGTTTCGTCAAGATTTTTTTTTGAAACTTATTTTGCAACAATTTTTTTCTTCTATTCCAAATTTGAAATATAACTGAAAAATGTTTTGGGTTTTGCAAAGAATCTTTTGTTGAAAAATACGATAACAAGCTTTTTTTTTATTTTCTCAAAAATTGTTTTTTTGCTGACTTTGCAGAACACTGAAGTATAGAAAAAAAATTTTTTTTCTGAAAATTTTTGATAATTTCTGAAAAGTGCCAATCGTTCAGAAATCATTCAAAAAAAGTTTTCAATTGGCTAATCTACCATCCACAGATACCGGATCCATAATGAAATCCAATAAAATCTATTTTTGCAAAAAATGTATATTTCCAAATTGGATCTGATTTGAATCCATTTTGATTACACTTTGCTTTTCCAAATTGAATTCATTTTCGGATCTATTATTTTGAATGACAACAGTGCTCTAAAATGTGTAAAATAAATATTTACCACAAAGAATTTGTGGCTAAATTAAAGCATAAAACAAAATATTGCGGTAAATTTATGAAACATTTTTGGAAATCATCACGCTCTGCCGTCGGGAATTTCTTTCGTTTGTCGCCGCTTTGCTAACTGCGGGCGAAATTGTCGACTCGGGCAGTTCCGCGCGCCCAATCAGCCGGCGGGCGACGCGTAGCGCGTAGCGCCTGTACGGCGGCACATTCCAGATGACGCGCATGAAGAAAAAAGGCGTATACAACGAAATTACGAGAAATAAAGCGTCCACAAAGTGTGGAATTTGAATAGAGCCAATTATGCAGAATGTGGCTAGCGTCAACGGAACTAGGTAGAACACCACCAGAAATATCGTCATTTTAGTGAAGGTACGGTAGATGCGAATTTGCAGTTGGTGTGTCTCGGCCTTCACGACGCTCGCCTAAAATTTTGCTATTCTATGCCATTTGGCGAAAAGTGGAGATGGGGACGGTTAAAAATGCTCTTTAAAATTAAACTAAAAATTTGTTGCCACATAAACGTTTATTGGGAAAAATTCAATATACTATTCCATATGTATATGTACATATCAGGGGTGTAACGAAAGTAAATTTGAAATTTCGAAAATCGAAACGTCCTCGCGATTTCGAAAATCGAAAATCG
>SAUE01000014.1:77221-92440 GCA_009724625.1 Deladenus siricidicola | reverse complement strand
CCTTTACCGAAGTATAATACAGTTATGCAATATTGTTTCAAATAATTAGTTGTACCTCTTTTACTGCCCCCCCCCCAATGACGAAAATCATAATTTATAAGCCTGGGTCATGTCCTGATCGAATTAGGAAGCACAAAAATTTCTATTTTGGTTGGTCGAAAATGTAGAATGACCTTTTTGGATATGTTATGATATTTCTATTGCAGCCTGACCTTGTGGTAGAATGGGGATATAAAGAAAGCGATGTAGCATTATAATATTTTTTGGTTTGTTTTTAGCCAATTGGTGTCTTCTGCGAGGTTGGGTGTACGTCCGCGTTGGCCGTTAATATTATTCTGACGTTTTTGTTCTATATTCCCGGTGTTCTACACGCGTGCTGGGTGATTTGCGACGAGTAACAAAAGTCGAGCCGGAATTTTACGCGAATTTTTCAATGCAATTTGGATAGAAAATTCGAATTATAACGTTTATTATGTGTTTGTATATTGGTCGTGTATTTGAATATAAATATTTGTTTGGTTGAGCTTAATGATTTTTTTACAAAAAAAATCGAGACTTTTTAATGCATAAATAATGTGACAAACCCTTAGCCAAGAAAAAATTTTGGCAGACCTCAACTCAGGTATTTTTGGTCGGAGAAAACTTTTTAGAACGCTCTTAACGAGTTCTTTTTCCTTGGCTATATTTTTCCGTAAATTTTTCATGCGAAATTTTTATTTTTTCCATTTCGGGGAAGGGGCGCCGTTGAAAAATCGGTAGAAAATTGTCCCAAAATCCTCAACGAAAATTAATAGTTTAGGCAAAAAATATTTCGGCTAGAATACAATTTTCGCTTTCGTTCGGTGATAAGATCGAGTTTTTGGAACGCCTCCTAGCTCCTTTTTTGACTATAAAACCTCAAAAAATTGCTTCGTTCGAAAAACATTTGTCTGTTCTATACGCAACAGTTTCCGCGTTTGAAAAATATTTTTGAGAGGTATATAATAATATTTTTAATGTAATAATGTTATATGTTTTTAAGTATTGTAAAAAATTGTTTTTGAGCGAGCGCAAAAATATTTTAACTAAAAATTTTTCTGTAAAAGTGAAAACGTCTGAAAATTTAGAAGCGCAAAATTTATCGATTGTCTTACGATTGGCTCTTACGAAATAATGTTTTGGAATTAAAAGAAAGAATTTATTTTTTTAATAATTTTGAGGATTTTCGGCAAATTGACAATATTTTATTTTTGTTCGGCTTTCAAATTTTTAGAATTTGCATTTTAAATATTGTTCAAGATTTAGCAAAGATGTTTTATTACTGTCTTTATTCAAATAAAAAATAGTGTAATAACTGACATAAAATTTTTAATTTAACAAAGTAATACATATTCTCATTTGTCAACAATATATTTTAGAAATAAAGCTCAGTTTTTAAAAGTCGCTGTGGTTTAATCTTTTTAAACCAGTATGAGTATGTATATAATAATAAAATTTGAACTAATTTTTGATGTAAACTCATCAATGCTTTTGTACATCAAAATTTAATTTAAATTGTTCAAAATGAACCCCTTTGTTTCTGAAAATCTGCAAAGAATTACGAAAAGCGTTAGATGTGTATTTAATTTTTTCCCATTTTTTCAAAGGTTACAAAGTGTAAAATATTGGTTACCAATATCAGAAATTGGGTTTTGAATATCGAATTACATTGACCTACAATTACAATTACAATTAAATAGATATATACGTTTTAATGTATGTATGCATTGAAAGCATTTGAGCAAATATACGACCCGTTTTATAATTCAACGTTAAAGAAGTTGGAAGACGTGAATTATACATATTACAATAAAATGAAGGCAATAAGTATGTGGAGCAAGTTAAATTATCTTTTCATATCAAACCCCTTTACTGGATTCAGATATTTAAAAGCAACAACCTGTAAGTTTGGTCTTTTTTGTCACGAAGTAAGAAATAAATTTTTATTTTTAGCTCAATCGATCTTACGAAATGATTAATTTTTTTCGTGCGCTATAAGTATTTAAAATTACAAATTGATGTTTTTTTAAACCAACGAAATAAAAGAAAAAACAAAAAATATTTTGTTTTCCAAAAAAATTAATTAAAAAAATATATATATATAATTGAGATTGGATAATGATGAGATCATAATTAAAATTAGAATTTCTCTACGTATTTTTCCTGATACACAGCTCAAGTACTATTTTCCTAATACGTGTATCACAATGTTGACAGAAGTGATGTTAGTCATATCAGTGAGGAATGATATGATAAACAATTTTCAAGCTTCTTCCGACCCAACGTCATCGAACGATTTCCGTTGTGGCCTGCTCGGATTGGGTCTTGCCAAAATGTCCAAAAACCGATAGGAAACACTTCCACGACGATCTTTGTTGCGCAGTTTACTTCTGCTAGCTGCTTCTGCGTTTTCCTCGCTGCTCTCGGCTTCTACAGTATTTTCAACATTACTGAGGCCAAATTTCTTTCGTTGAGTATAGAAATCGGATCCGTAGCAGCGAGATAAACAAGACGGCGTCCGGCAACACAACTTTTCAAATTCTTGTGTCGAACATTTTCGTCCATCTTTGCAACAATTTTGAGCCATGGATTTTGTAGTAATAACTTGTGCGAATGTTTCCGAAGGATTTAAGGACGTCGTCTTTTCTAAAAAATAATAAAAATTTATATATACTTTAGTTTATTTACCCCGCAAGGTAAATTAATACATGTCTTAACACACATCACAAACACATATTAATCTCAAAATGCCAAAAATATCTTTCGTTAATGCTTTAATTGTTTAAAATTTTTGCTATTTTTTAGCAGGAAATTTGCTTTTTTGCCAATGAAATTGATGCATTTGCTATTTTTGAGAATTTTCGTTTATGAAATGCACTTTAAACATAATTTCGAAAATAAATCATTACTAACGAATTGTGTTCGTTGATTTCTGGTTTTTAGCTACCACCTTCACACACGTATGTTTTTTTGTAGAAATAAAATTGAAATATTTGGCGTTCAGGTAAATTATATTTTAAAATGTTCTGAAAATGTTCTATGCTGGTTCAGAGTGAGTATTTACCGGTAGCATCTTCTTTGAAGCAAGGCTTGTCCATTCCCGGATAGCGGCAATGATCTGTTATTCGGTTTGCGTATGACAGTTCGCATTCCGCCAGTTCATTATTGTTGCTGTTGTTGTTTTCACTGTTGTTTTCGCTGTTATCGGCACCGTTGTCGGCGGTGTTGTCGGCGCTGCTGGCTTCTGTGTCGTAAAGCTCTCTTCTCACAAGTCGTGACTTTCTCTGCACTCTCCGCTCCTTCGAATCCTCATTATCAAATATGGATTTGTCGAGCACGAGCCTCACTTCTGCGTCGGTTGGCGTCGTAGGTGTTGAAGAAATAGCAGCGGATGCGTCCGCGTCGGCTGAATGGTGGTGGTTTTCTGGACGTTGGCGGCGGGGGTGATGTTTGACGTGGTGGTTTCTTCTGCCATCAACAATACCGAAGCCAATACTAACGGTGAATAACACAATAGTTGAGATTAAGTTAGCCTTCATTATCTAATTTGTTGTCGTAGATCAAATATATGTAATATTTCGAAAGGAATTGATTATTTTTCTATAATTAAAAATAGTTGTGTTTAATGGTTAATCGGAATTTTGATTGAACGTTAGAAAATTCAATTTAAAAATTATACATTTATTTAGTTTAACATCGACTATACCACATACCACTCCACTACAATTACATTAACAAAAATTAGTAACATACATACATAATAAATACATTTTTGTTGAAATTAATTTAATAAGACACCTAAGATTCCCATAACAGCGAGGGAATGAAATTTCCATTTTTGAATAAAAGAAACTTTGTTTTCGTACAAAATGGCATGAAAAATACCAACATTTGTTGTTTTTCGACAATAGTATACATATAAAAATTGTTTCGATAGCAAATAAATGAATATTATTTTAAGTTATTCAAAACATGAAAAACTGCTCAAAAACGTATTGTTTCTTTCAAAACAAATACAATTGTCGTTTTCTAAGTAGCAAAAACCTGGACAAAAACATTCTATTTATAAGCGCACAAAGCATAATAATTTGTAATTGTGTAAACACGATAACACCTTTAATAAAAAAAACCTCGCATTTGTATTTCGAACGGCCATTAAAGTACGTACATTCCTTTGGGAATTATAAAAAAGTTTAAAGACCATTCACTTTTAACATCTGGATTAAATATTTTGGGAACGAATGGATATATACATAAAAGATAAAAATGCAAACTATTTTTTTTTCATTAAACAAAACAGTAAAATTTAATATTATACATAGGATATTGTGTAGCATTTAAGAAGTTTTAGAAGACAAAATCATATGTATAATTTGTTCGTCGACTGAATTCTTCTACCTAAATACCAAAGCCAAAAGTACAGATGTCAAAATTATAGGTCTGTTTAATAGCTACGCCTGAGCGAAAAAAATAGAAGAGAAATTGTAAGAGTTTGGTGTCAATAAACTTTAATTGCCAATAACAGAAACGAAACTCGAAGCAGAATTCGACATTTTGAAATGCGAAATTATATACAGTTTACGTGAAATTATGGAATGGGAAGAAGAGACTTTGGATGTGCAATTAGAGGCAAAAATACACTTTTATTAAAATTTCCCCCCGCATTCGAAAAGCCATGCATGATATACACATGGTGAAAGTCTACTGTCACTAATGTGTTAAGTTTACACTCAACGAAAAACTTAAAAAAAACGTTTGAAATCACAATCAAACTTTTAACTGGTGGAAAAGTATGTATGTAAAATGTAAAAAAGTGTTTTCATAAGCAAAAATAATGTATGCTTAATATTGTATCTTATTGTATTTCGCTAATATCTAGAACGTGCAAAAGAACTCTAGAATATGTACGTACGTCTAGAACATGTACGTAGAACATGTAACTCTTTCAAAATAACAGTAACAAGCCGATTCTTGAAATAAAAATTTATTGAGTAAATAAATAAAAATTACAACTATAATTTGATAACAACTTACTTGCCGTACAGGAAAATTTTTAAATGAAAATAGCAGCCAAAATTTGCTTTAAAGTACATCAAAATTTTGTCCTTATATAAACAAATCTGAACACAGCAAAAAGATGAAACAAACTAATTACTTTCATAAAAACGCAGACTAAACACAGACAATATGCGAGAAAGTGAAATTTTTCTTGGCAGAGTGAATGAAACAAAATAATTTAGAGCGAAATGTTGTGTTTGATGTGGTAGGTCGGAGAAAAGGATGAAGTAGAGATGCGAAATGAGTGTGAGAAAGGAAACCAAATACCGTTGCTTAATTTCGCGTAACACACGCAAAACCACGGAAAAAGTACTAGCCGAGTAAAAGATCAAAAGTGCTTGACTGAACAAAAAACGTGCAAACAGCGCGACAGTGAAAGTGGAAAAGAAGGAGGAAGCTTGTTTCGTTTGGTTTGGTTGGCTTTGCACTTTTACTCCTTATTTTCCGACAACAAAAGACACGGCGAAATCAAACCAAACGGCGACTACTGTCAACTAGCTATGGTAGTGCGCCATCCCATGCAAACAATAAACATATAGTTTTCAAAATACTGTTACCTACTTAATTTCGAATAAAAACATGTCTGTGTACTTTTTTATGGCTACGAAATAAAGAATACAAAATGGACCAAAAATTTATTTAAAACTAAAAATATTGATCAAGCAAAGAAGTAGGTTTTATTTTTAAACAAGTTTTCTTTAATAGATTTTTTTATTTATTTAAAAATATAACAAATACATAAACTATTTATAAAAATTAACACATTTAATTGGAATGTTTTTGTTCCCTACTTCGACCATTAACCTCAATGCCAAATCAATGCTGATATGCGTTAATGATGCTATGCTGAAATCACTTCATTATCCAATTCCAAAAAAGTCAGCTCAATGCGGTGTTCTTCTAGGCTAGCTAACAATTGGTGTATTGTGAATCCGACTTTTATTTTTGAAAGTTTTGTACCATCTACCAATCCAATTTTTGTAAGGATACTTGAATGCGCCACCATGTATTCCATGTATTTTCAAAATTCCAAACATTAATTACCAAAAATTTGCTAAATTTAAATTTTGCTAAATTACGATTGGAAAAAATTTGCACAAAAATGTTCGCATAAAGAAGAGAGCTGATTCAAACAAAGCGCAACAATGTAAATAAATGTTTTGCTATTTATGTTACCACTTAATGCGATGATCATCATCAAACTTTTGCAATAATATATACATATATACGTCAACAAAGTGCTAATAAATTTAAACGAAATGTGCTTAAAGTACGCATACCATTTTTGGCTTTATTATTTGCTCCAAAACCATATAGTAAAAAGCAAACATTTCGATTTCCATTTGTCTGCCATGTTATTTCCAAGACAATTTTATACTTTATGCTCTAAACTGTTATCCGCATCCGCCAAAAGCGGATTTGTTTTTGGCAAATGAGTCTTTCTGTTTTCAGTTCATTTATTTTTCAAATTCAAGTCAAAATTTTGTTCAAAACGATTTCAAAAAAGTTCAAGTTCAAATGCCAGTTCAACTTGAACTTTTCACTTTAAAATCGGCGCATTCGTAGACTAGAAAACATTATCCGTTTCTAATTCTTTTTCGCAAACGATATAACATTTGTCAAAAAGAATTAAAATTAAGCCTCTGCTTCGAAATGTTGCAGTTGAAATGGCATTTTAAACCTTTTTGATGAATTTAATCATTTTTAACTTGAACCTTTTTTCAGATTGACTTAAACTTTTATGCAAGTTATTTTGTCAGTTAATTTTAATTTTTTTTTGAAAAAGGGTAAAATGTCGAGCACGACGTGAGTAAAAGATCGTTCGTTATATAATTAAATCCCCGCCAAAATATGTGACCCAAAATAATTGCATTCGAAATCCTCTTTCACCAAAAAAGTGAGATTTCGTCTCGAGTCTTGGCAGTTCCACCAAAACGGGTTGGACGTGCGGTTGTGTGTGTGAAATCTCGGACGATAATTTTGGAGAAAGGGTTTCTACGCCCCAAGTCGATATTTCTCTCTTGACCTATTTCCGCAGTAGTCGTTTGGAGTTTGAATTTAATTGTTTGAACTTTTTGAGGTAGAATTTTGGGTATTTTCTTGTTAATAGTTTATTGTTTTTTAATTGAAGTTTATTTGTTGTTAGTAAAATAAGAAAGAAAGGTTCGTGTTATTGAAGTGAAATAAAATTGGGGCTAGTTTAAGGAGTTATTTCGATCAAAGGTTTATTATTTCCAAGCTTTAATCGCAACGGTTCTTTACTAAAAATAATTTGGGCCCTTCACGCTTCCAGTTGTGACTTATTCCAAAAGAATAATTAACTACAACCAACTTTTACTGCGCTGTGCTGCACAAAAGCACTGCACTGTAACCTACACAGTTTCCTATTAATTAAATACTGCAAAATGTTGTTAAGGAGTCATATGTATAATATGTATGTGCGAATAGCGCGAGAAAAGCGCCGAAAAACATGCAGAACGGAGAAAAGATTCGTGGAGACGTAAACAATTGCAAAAGTGCAAATCACAAGTTCTTTTATATACATATTTATTATGATATGAACTTTGTGTGTTGATATTTACACGAGGTTGGTTGGTGTTGATATTGGCTTTCGCCTATTATTTTTTCTCTCTCTCCCTCTTAATTTCCAATAACTCCAAAGTTATGTACGAAAAAAGTCCATTTGAATTCACACCGAAATGTGCACTTTCTCGGTTTATTCTCACATTAATAAACCTGCTTTAAGGTGGACTTTTGCCAAAAATCGTTGTTTGTGACTGAAGTTTTTATAATACATATGATGTGAAAATGTTGCAAAACTTAAACCGCAATATTTTTTCACCAAAACATTTTAATTAAAAAACTATAACTTTACAAAAATAAATTTAAATTCAGGGACCATTTTTAAACAGCGACAAATATTTACGTTGTTTTTCCTATATCAACTTTGTTAACATTGTTAACTTTACTAACTTTGATAACTTTGTTTACTTTAACTTTTAATGCTTGAGCGTCGTTCAAAATAATGCAATTGGAGCGTAATTATATGGAATGATAAGTGGCGTAATTATGTAAACATTTGTGAACAAAAAAATTGCGGATCGGACATTTGCGGACCACCACATAAATCGGTTATTTATGGAAATATTAATTTTTCGAGGGTCAAACAAAATCGATTATGAAATCCGCCGGGCGAAAAATTTGCGCGGCGATTGTGATTATGTTTCTGAATTTTGAGATTTTTTGGACCAATACTCACTGAGACACACACATTCTCCCAAACCGTACATTTTAGACGTGTTTTTCGAGGTTTTTGATTTTAAACAACAACAGTTTTTGATGAAATTACAAAATTCAAAAAAAATGAAAGAGAATTGGAAAACGAATCTTCATCAAAAATTTCAGATTTTTGACTGCGCTATGGCGCGGGATTTTTTTTTGCGCCACCCTGTACAATTTTAAAATTTTAATTTTTTTAAATATGCTAAAAAAGTCTGATCCGTAATGTATAATGGTCCGCAAATGTCCTAATACATATGGAACGAATTATATTACTAGGTTCCAAAAAATAGAAAAATAAAAATGCCGCGAAGTTGCTAATCGTGATTTTTGCTAACAATTTTTTTTATTAAAATAGAAAGTTGTATGTATAAGCAACGCAAAAAAGGATGATCATAAAATCATAAAAAAGGAATAAAATTTATTCAATTTAATAAAACACGACTGAAAAACATCAATACATAACGTTTTCAGCAAAAATGCATACATGTTAAAAAAACTGTCAATACAATATATAGTGAAAAGTACAGTAGATATTCTTCCAAAACAACAATGTTTCGCTAACACTCAAAGGCCATCTTGTAGGAAAGAAAGAAAAATAATTTATGAGAAAATGCGAAAAATGTGTGCAAACGCGATAAAATGTACTTTTTTTTGTTTAAGCCTTAAACGATAAATTTCCGTATGAAACTGTAAATAATACCAAAACCTCGAAAGAACGTAAATAGACCAAATACAAAAAAAGCAAACAAAATTTTCACAATTTTGCACTTTTTCGGCGGAAATTTGTGCTCAAAACGGCGTTTTATTTTCAAAGTCATTTTTCACGTGCGATGGCGCAAAGTGTGTGCAAACAGAAACGGACCGAAATTTTGGCGAAAATTTGAACTAAAAACAAGAGCTTCAAAAAACGTCGCAACAAAAAATGGTTATTTCGGGAGCAAGAAATGCAGATGCAGCGAGCGTGTAAACTCAACATGCTTTTACTGTTCAAAATAAAAAAACAACTGTAAGCCTAAATGATTTCAATTGAAAGTTGGAAAATAAAACATTGATAACCAGGAGTTAAAAACATTTCATCCCATGTGCTTGCTTATGATAATAGCGAATTTTATCAAATGTAAAACAATTTGAAATACAACTTTTTGTTCGCATGAAATCGTTAATTTTTTGAGTTTTTGCAGTTTGAAATTTTCATGATTTTGAAATTTTCAAAATCATGAGGACTTTTCGATTTTCGATCCGTTCGAATTTTGTTTTTGAAAATCTCAAATTCATTTTCAACTCACTCCTGGCAAATACATCCATGTATAAAATTAGTTATACAGTATAACAACGACTAAAAAGAACTTTTTAATCGAATTTTTTTTCATTAGTCACAACCAAATTGTTTGAAAATATATCAAAATATTAAATTAATAATCGCAAAGAACATGTTTTCGAAAGCAAAATAAAAGTTTTTGTTCCGAAGCAAAATGAAAAAAAATGTTTTGTTATTCCAAAATCAAAGAGCTCATGACGTTAACTGTTTTCATGAACTTTTCCCGTCACTGAATATTTGTAAGTAATAATTTTCGAAACACTGTCACAATGAAAAGTGCAATTTTGAGGTTTGCAAATTGCAGAATTATGTTTTAAAAAAGCAAAGTTAAGTTTTTTTGAAGTAAAAAAATGCAAACATTCACTTTATAATTTACCACCCACCATTCGAAATATTGAAGCAAACATTATGTATATGGCTTCAGCTCGTGGTGAATCGTTCACCTAAATAATATGTATGTACAGCCACCCAGGGCGTTTCCTAACTACACATACATACATAGTCGCGAGGGGCGATATACACATATATAAACATATATACATACATACACATAGATGTATATAACATGCAAAATATAATAGAATTACTGCAAATCTGTGTGTAAAATACATACATGTTTTTAATATAATTTAATTTTTTATAATATTATAATTAATGTATATATTTGGAAAACGCCCCGGCACCCTTTACCGGAAACATTTCTCGTTAGATAACGATTGTTATTGACACAAAAAAACTTTATGCCAATTGTATAATTAGCATTTTAAAGTTAATTAATAATTTGCATATGACAAATGTAAATTTTTTTTAATAAAAATTCCAAAATATAATAAAAATAACAATTTGAGTTAAACCAATTCAATTATTACCAAAAAAATAAATAATGTGATAATGTGTGGAAGTATGTACAATAAAAGCATTTATTTATGTATAGAACAACAATTGCTATAGTACAGTAGGATTGTACTCAAGTACGGTTGTTGGTATTCAAGTTCGAAGAAGCTAAAGATCGCAGAAAAAAGAATAAAAGCTATAAAATGTGTGCGATAATTAATTTAAATAGTTCGCGTATTTACATACATATGTAATCAAAGCAGTTCTAATAACGACTAAAAAACAAAATTTCAAAAATTACTTGCAATTATTCTCTCCATTAAATTTTAAGCATTAAATATTAATTTATGATGAAAGTTTAAAGTGACAAAAAGAGGTGGTCTTTGACAAAACGCATTAAAACGACCCTTGATTCGCGTATTCGAAACCGCTGCTATCTCATCCAACCATCTGAATAAGACCTTGATTGCTTTTTGTCGGTTGGCGGCAAATTTTAATTAGAATTTCAAGAAAATGTCTTATTTCCAGAAAACCTAGCAGCAGCAGGTATGCCTTGTTCCGCTTTAAAGAAAAAAATTGTTTCTACAAAACTTTAATTTTCTAAATCTAATTTTATAACGAATTTCGAAAAAAATTTAAATACATTTCTGATTTTTTATATTGCTTACCAATTAAAAAACTCATTCAAAAGCAATTAGCTGAGGATACCTGTGGTAAGAAATTTTGTGGTACATACATACATAATTTAAATGTTTGTTAATTAATTTAATTGGTTTGAATAATAGACGAAGTTTGTGGCCAATTTGCACTATAATCCATCTGTCCGCTCATATCATCTGCGGAGACCGGGCATATCCGACTGAGTTTTCACGCAGTACTCGCATCAAAAAGATGACGGTTGGTTGGCTAATTGTCTTGTGAACAACGGTAACACACTTTAAGAACTTTTCAAATTTTAATCCGAAATTAAAGACAATTTTGAGCTAAACTTTGAGACAAATTAGTACAATTTTACATTTATTTGTACTATTACGGATTTTTGTTCAAAAAAGGTTTAATAAAAAATGTTCTAACTTTGAGAATTAATTGGCAAATGCTAAATATTCGTGACAAAAGAAAAAAAAGAAAAAAATATATTAACAAAAATAAGTATTGTTTGTATGTACACTGCGCGTCAAAATGATAGAAACACCCTGAATTATGGTGTTTTGACATGTTATCGATTTTTCCTAGCCAAACCATTTATTAGCGTCCCAAAAAACATATATTCCCATAAAAATACGAAAATTTATAAACATCCCACTTTACTAGCGGCAAAAAAAATTTTTTTTCAACAAAAACAGTTGTTTTACTCAACAAAACAAAAAAGATACTAACTAATTGGGCCATCAGAAGTGCGATCATTTGCTTTTTCATCGATTTTACCGAGTTAAACAGCAGCTCGGACTCCAATTTACACCGCGTTACGGTAATCGCGGCCGTTGGCTCTTCCACTCCACGGATCCGTACAGCTTGTTGTTTGCGTAGATACGATGCACCACGATTGCCCATACGTTCTTCATCGGATTGACGGCGGGATAACGGGATGGACACTCCAGCAAATCCGCGCACGGTTTCTCAAACCACGTTATCGTGGCGTTGCTGCGATGAATCGACGTTGTTTTGGAAAACTAGGCGTAATCGACGAAAGCGGTTCATATACCGGTCCGGATTGCCTTGGAGGTCATTCACGTAGCCGGCGCTCTCCATTCAAGCTGATGTAGACGCCAGCTTCGCGCTCCCAAGCGCGGAAAAGGTCCCTAAACTATTTTTTAGAAAAAAATCGGCTTAGAAAAGTAGCGCGGTTCCTTCCGTAAGTCACGTTAATAATAAGCAAACTCATCAGGCACACCTAGGCTAAGATTTTTCTCATCGCTGAAAATTAGCTGAAATTTAAAATCGTTGAAGGAACAATAATTTACACGTACACAAAAACTGAATAAATACAAAAACTGAACAAAACTGAATAGTTTGAGGAATAAAGCGTAATTAATTAGTATCTTTTTTGTTTTGTTGAGTAAAACAACTGTTTTTGTTGAAAAAACTACTGAAAATTCAAGTGTTTCTATCTTTTTGACGCGGTCAAAAACCGTTTTTTTTGCCGCTAGTAAAGCGGGATGTTTATAAATTTTCGTATATTTGTGGGAATATATGTTTTTTTGGGACGCTGAACACGATAAAATAAATGGTTTGGCTAGAGAAAATTGATAACATGTCAAAGCACCATAATTCAAGGTGTTTCCCTGCATTATGGTGTTTTGACATGTTATTTTTTTGACGCGCAGTGTAAAATATTTAAATGAACATATTTAGTATATGTTCATTTGGAATTTAGAGAGTGAGTCGAATTGTTTTCTTTTTTCAATTATAAATTTGGCTCGATTTTTCTAAATTTGGTAATTTGATAAAAAAATTTAATATAAGTGAAAATAAAAATTTGGATCCACCAAATCATAATCGAATTAAACTGTATTAAACTGTACTAAACTGTTTACTGTATTAACTGTTTAATTGTATTAACTGTTTAACTGTTGTATTAACAGAATTAAACTGTATATGTATGTATACAAAAATTGATTGAATAATATGTACATATGTATGTATAATAGTATACTGTGCTTTATACATATATTTTATCAAAAATACGGCCAATAGCAGACATACATATATTTACGTGGTGGGCGTGAAAAATTGGAAAATTTATTATCTTTCTCTGAATATTTTGTGCAAAATTTTTTGATACAATTTCATTGCTTTGAACGCTATAATTGCCGGTCTTTTTTGTAAATAGAACGAACGGATGCATCAATACATATAATCTTTTACTAACTTTTTCTTGAGAAAAAAGAAAATTATGCACTACCAAAATCAATAAAAAAACTCAATTTCGCATATAATATTTTGCTAAAGTACATTTTTGCGGGGATTTCGATTCTAGAAAATAGCAAATTTTTTTACAAATTAGCAAAACTCAATTTTTCAAAAATTTACTAAGATATTATATTCAGACATTATTTATAATACCTTGAAATTATCATCCGACATTTGTAGACGACAATTGCGGGCAAAAGTTTTTAAAGTTTTTAATAAATATTAAAAAATTTCATCGATAGTTTCTATGTAAACACTAAATGTTGCGGTGGTTTTTTGGCGTGTTTTTGTTCTAAGTTTCTTTATTAAAAAGGACAATGACATTTTTTTTTCTAATTTTCGTTCAATTTGTGCAGCAATCACTTGTCGAGTTTTTTTTGACTTGCCGATTTGATTAAAAATAAAAAAAAGCGCGATTGGGGAATGAACGTTGTGCTCTTCTGCGCGTTTAGTGCATGGATCGGCTTTATTGGTATAAAATTGCGTTAAATCAAAAAAAATCTTTTGCAACAACCCAATAAAATCAATTGAAATATCGAAATTACGGCCAATAACAAACATATGTGATAGCTCTTTTTGGTTTTCACACGACCTTCATCATTGGTCTTTACCATAGTCATGCAGTAGGCAAAACGACTTGCAAATCATACATATGTTGCAAATAATACATTAGTCTTGCAAATTGTAAAGTACAACCAACAATTCAACAATTCAAAATTTTAATTTTAAAAATAAAAACCGATAAAATTATTATTCTTTTTTGACAAAATGGCCGTAAGAGTCGATAATTTGAAATTTCGTATTACCTTTGATTAAATTTAGAACAGCTCAACTTATGAAAACAGGTATATACCAGGGGTGTGAAAAAATAAATTTTGAAAATAAATTTTGAGATTTCGAAAATTCGAAAATCGAAAGGACCTTTGAATTCCGAAAATCCAAAATCCAAACAACTTTTTTTTACAAAAATTTTTTTTTCAAAATGTATAATTTTTCTCAAAATTTTAAGACAAATTTTATAATTTTTTAGACATATATACATGTATATGTATGTATGTATATGTATTTTTTTCCATTCATTGTGAATTGAATAATTCTTTGAATCGCTCGCGACTCCAATCAAGAGTCAAATTAATCCGAGAAACTCAGAAATGATTCAAATGAATTGTGAATTATTTTTTGCAGTTTGTGAATCATTGAATCACTTTTTATTTGAATAGTTATGATTTGTTTCTAAAAACGAATTTCTTATATCGTATCAAACTTCTTAACTGATTGAAAAAAAAGATAATAAATGCGACTAAAACTGCAAAAAATTAAGCCAAAATAATTATTCTTGCGAGCGTGACGATAGCCGCTTGAGCGGAAAAATTGAAATTTTACTTATATTTCCATGAAAAATCATTTATGGGATGAGTTTAAATTGAACAAAAAATTTCTTCAACATTTTGAAAATTTTCGGAAATTTTTGGAAAATGGCCGATTTTCCGAAAATCGAAAATCGAAAGACCCTCGTGATTTCGAATATCAAAAATCGAAAGGAAAAAACAGCGAAGATCAAAAATCGAAAATCGGAAATTTCCACACTAGTATACTAGTTTTTCTGATTTTTCGTAAAGTTTTTCATCTGGCAATTTATTATCGACCATGAAGTTGACATTTCAACTTGCACATTTTTTTAAGATGAAGTTTTTAAGTAAAGTTGAAGTTTCAAGTTTGGCATATTTTTGAGCTCATGAAGTGAATGCACGTGAACTTCACGTTGAAAAATGAAATGGAATCACTTGTATATAAATATT
>SAUE01000014.1:54984-77083 GCA_009724625.1 Deladenus siricidicola | reverse complement strand
CCCCCCCCCCCCCGCGCTGCACATATGTATTTAAATAGTGCCAAAAAACAAAAATAATATTTATAAATCAAAAATAATATGTATTTATAAAATTAGAAAAAATTACTTTTATGAAAAATATTTTTGGCAGTTAATTTTTTAATACTAAACGAAAAATATAATTGGAATATCTAATTTCCTTTGGGCATTTGATTCGAGGATTAAACCACTCAAACCTTCTTACTCAAGTTGTTAAAAATAATTTTTTTGTAAACATTCACGAAAAGTTGACAAATGTTTGAAATCAAAATAAATAATCTTTTTTCTCTGAAATGCTGACCACTGTTTTTGTATTATTTTTTCAACTTTTTTTAATATTATTATTTTATTTTTTAATTGTTTAACGCAAAATTTAATAAAATGTCAAAGCCATGTGATCCTCTTTAACCTTTAATGCATTTACTTTAAGAACAATAATAATAAATATTTTATTTAATAAATTATTTATATTACCTACATATTCTATATATATATATTCCACATCAACCTCAAACAAAAACTGTAGAATACTGTAAAATTGTGGAAATGTGAGCAAAGTGAAAAAGACCCGTAAATAATTGTACAAAAATTCCCTCCATAAGACAAAGAGTTTGACAAAAATAAATAAAAATTAATGAAAACGGAAATTGTAAATTATATACTTCGAAAATGCCATCAGACATTTTGCGCGGGTTGAAAACCCAAAAAAAAAGAAATAAATTTTCATAATTCGACAGCTAAAATTTTACATGTGTACAATGCTGCTGGCAATATCGCCTTTTTTATTATTTTTTGTTAATGGTGCACATTTGCCGGTACTTTAAAAAAATTTTTGGAGTCTTATTTTTCGCCACTTCATTCAGCCGACACTATATCTGATGGTTTTTACATTTCGCTCAATTCATCCACGCCAAAAGTTCTGTGCTGTGGCCTTCGAGGATTTGGGTGGGCCAAAATGTCCAGAAAGCGAAATTTGCTTTTTCTGCGTATTTCGTCTGCGACGCTGTGCTTGTCACACTCTTTCCACTCGTCTGCGATGTCGGAAAGGCCGATTCGCTTTCGCTTTGTGAAGAATTCGGAGCCGTAGCAGCGAGACAGGCATTCGGGCGTCCGGCAGCACAGTTTTTCGAACTCCTGTGTAGAACATCTGCGTCCGTCTTCGCAGCAGCTGCGCGCCATTACATTTACGGATGCGGTGACAATTTGCGTAAAAGATTGCAATTTGTTAGCCGCAATCGCTGTATCTAAAATAATTAATAAATTGATGTTGATAATTCTTTAATCAAAAGTAGACGTGGATGTAGTGTATGGATGAAGCATAAAGAAAAATATTTAATAAGATTATAACTCCCAAAACAATTTTTACCTTCTTCCTTGAAACAGGGCTTATCCATTCCCGGGTAGTGGCAATGCTCCGATATTCGACTCGCGTATGAACTTTCACATTCGCTAACGGGCAGCTGCTGACTTTTGACACGTTTTGAGACTGCTGTTGACGCTGTAATACTGTTCACTAGCGATGTTGCTGTAATATTTATGCTCGCTGTCATAGCGGTCGCGGCGCGTCTTCGCAAATGTCGTCTTCTCTGTTTTCGCAGCTTATTCTTCCGCGCATTTGCGTTTAGCCGACTTTCAATCTTGAAATTCCGCTCAATAAATTGCCTCAGTTTTGTGGCATGTGGGCGCACTTCCGTGTTGATGATGGTGGTCACCACGCGATCTCCAATCTTGAAAAAGTGGCCGCTTACGGTGTGCATCGATTTGTGCATCATTTTTTGGCGATTTATTTCTGACGCTAGTGAAACATTTAGTTTTTTGCACGTATTCGGTGTGACGAATAAGTTGCATAAATAATAAATAAAGAAGCTGTGAAGAAAAATAGTGAGAATCCTCATATTACTGTGAGTAATTTTTCTAGAAATTTTTCTGTTGTTAAGAACAAAAAAATGATTAACAAAAAATATGTACATCGATATTTTTTGGCAGCACAGGAAACATGACCAATCATTATCAGTTTGACTAACATGCAAGTACATACGTATAATATATGCACATGTTAACTCGAATATGATTTTAGAGCTAGCTTTTGTTTTATATAGATAGATATAGAGCCTTTGTTGAATTTTTAAAAGTTATTGAAAAATGTTTGTTATATGGCAAAAAATAATAAGACGCGCATCGCCAATAAATGGATTGATTTATTCATCTCTACATAATTAGATAGAGAACATGAGCCCACACCACTGCTTACGCATCATCACCAATACACATAAAGTTGAAAACAGCTGAAACTTCTGCGACAGATAAAAAAGGCAAAAAATCAGCCAACTTATTACAATTTATAAGCAATTGCGATTGTGAAAGCAAAATGAAAAGTAAAGTGCAGACCGAAATTGAAATTGAAATTGAAATTATAGATGGCTGAACGAAGTTCGACAAACAATTAACCGGTCGATAGAAAAATTAATTGCCATAAACGGTATACTTTGAATGTAATTGGGGACGATAATGGGCAGGCAGCATGTATCTGCTGCGGTAGCTGAAATAGCGCCGCAGCCTGCTGTATCCGCTGCTTCCAAACACACAGCGGCTTCACCGTTTGCTGCCTTAACCGCTAATTAGGGGGGAGGAACTGTCTTGTACTTTAAATAAAAAAATCTATTATATGGCTATATGCTCCGCGGAATACATAATTTGTGGTTAGAAAACTCAAATATTGAAATATTTATTGCAGTAAGTGTTTTTGTTTTTCTAAACGTTTCATTGTAAACACACAAAAGTCTGACTACACTCAACCTACATACATATGTATTTATCCTTTTCAGCGCAGAACTCAATGCTATACATGCATGATAATATATAAAGCTATACCACATGCATGCTTAAAATGTATGGATCAGTGATGTAACTTGCCACTAAGGTCGGATGCAAAACGTATTTTTGTCGGACTTAAAAAGTCTCCTCCCATTTTTCAAAATTTGGATTTATTTTGGATGCAAAATGATTCAAAATATTTATTTTGAATGCAAAAACGATACAAAAAGCTAGATTCAAATGTATCCGAATGCAAAAACGATTTTTTCGAATTTCGATTTTCGGTGATTTTTCTCCTTCGATTTTCGAAATTTAATTTTTGAAATTTTCGATTTTCAAAATCTTAAATTCATTTTCGACTCACCTCTGATGTACATACAGTTGGTTATATGATCAGGCGTGTTTTCATAAAATACCGCATTTGTTTATCTTGAAAAATCGGTGCAAGTTTATAAGTAAAGATAATTTTGTTAAAAAACAATTTCAAGAGCAACGAAATACATATTTCTAAAAAATTGATTTGTTAATCCATTTCTGTTTTGTTTTCTAAATAGCAAGATCATTTTTGTATTCAAAATTTTAACAATATTACAATTCATTAAGGCTGATTTACCGCAATTGCCATCAATCTGGCTTACAATTGTCAAAACGACAGATAAGTTTACCTTAATTGACCTGCCAATTAGTGAAAGAATTTGTTGTCTACATATGTGCATATTACGAGGGACATTGAATTGTGTATGTTTTGCATCCGGTCTGGCTTTACTAAAAGAATAAATTTATTTGGATCCAAACGAATTCAGGTAAATTTATTTTTCGGAAACGTACACAAAATATTATTTTGAAAATTTGTTAAACGTTAAATATTCAAATACAAAAACACAGAATTCGTTTCAAACCAGAACTAAGCACAGTAAAATTATTCAAAAACTATTAAAAATTATATAAATTTAACAATTCAAATTATTCAAGCAAATTCGTGGAAAATTAAGAACTCAAAAAAAGCCGAATCGCTTTTTTTGAAAAATGGATTCAATTGGATACTAATTTCATCCAACTTCGATTCGGTACTTGCGTGGATATGCAAATCTGTTTGAAATTCAAGTTGTAGCAGCATTAGCTCTAATTCATATACATAGACCTAAAAATATTCATTTCAGAAGCAACACTTCATTTCCAAATTCATAAAAGTGCAATTTTGCAACAAAAAAAGCTATTGTTGTCTATTGTTATTTTGCGTTGTTGCTTTGCACTGTTTTGTTGTAATTATTAATTTATTAAAAAGCATTCCGTTTTTTTGTTGTTTTTGACAACAAAACATAACAATGAATGACATTTTTATACATATTTAGTTCTGAGAAACATTAAGAACTCTTAAAAATGTTCGGGATAAAAAAATCAACGAGCAAAACGAAAAGAAACAAAAGTTTTTGCAGAAATGTTTTTCGTACACAAAAAAATATATTTAATTTTATTATTGAATATATTATTTTTTAAATAGTTTAGAAATTATTTATTCTCAAATTACAAAAAAATGTAAAAATATATAAAAGTTATGCGATTGTTTTGAATTAATTTTGCGCAAAAAAATACAAAAAACATGCAAATTGCACGTTTATGCCACTTTTCATGTTTTCAAGACTAAATTAATTAAATTCAGCGCATTTAGTGCAAAACAACGAGAAACCGTTTCTATTAATTCACATTTATACACATATAGAAGTTATACATATATATGAATATGTACACGTATAGGCTATACAATAGATATACAATAGATGTATATTATAGATGTACTCTTAAAAAGTTTTAAAGCGAAAACATGAATATATGTACACTGCAAATCTTATTATATATAAAAAATGAATGTGCCAAATAAAAAAAAGTTTCTTGCAAACGGACCAATCCTCACTGATTTACTATAACTTTATAGATCCAGTTCAATTCAGATATTTTTTAGACAATTTAATATGTATTATATGTACATACATATGTATAAAAAAATCGATCAAGCTGGCAATTTAATAATTTTTAATCATTTTATTTGAAAATAAATGTTATACATAGTCAAATTTTTTAATTATAAAAATATGCGCCAATTTTTTTTTGCTTTTATAAACCTACGACAAAATTTGTGATTTGTCATTTAATCAAACACAAATTGTGTATATTTTTAAACGCAAAGTGTAAACCGATAAGTTACAGCTCAAATTTTGAAGTAATTTAACAATTTGAGGTATTGCAATATTATTTTATGCAAATTTTAAACTTTCTCTGACTGACGCATATTTGAAAGAATTGTTTACTTTTTGTGTCGTTGTGTATGCCAACTCTCAACTCCACCATCAACCGGCTTTCTTTATTATTATTCTCAATTATCATTCCTCTTTCGTCCATTTTGTCAAACTTTCGCACTTTCGACGTGTGCTCTGACGGATTCACGTGTATTACTCTTGTATACATGTTCGCATAACATAAATATGTACATATGTGTAATATAAATAACAATTTGCATACTCTTCCAAAAAATTTTTAACGTAACAATTTTGATAATTTCTTAATTTTTGAAAATTTAGGTTTCAAATTTAGGTTTCAACTTACCTTTAAAAGCGATTTTCTGTAATTTTGCACCAAATCGCCCAAAAATTTGTCCTGGGCCAAAAAACAGCTAACGAGTTTTTGTTAAATTTACATTTTTGGGGCGATTCTAAGATGGCGAAACGAAATCTGGACGAACTTGGACACCTGGTTGCTGAAATATGGCTGCTTGAAAATTGTAGGTCGGGCACAGCTAAAAATCACAGTAAAACCGTTTTTGCTGATTTTTTCTTTGCCCAGTTACTGTAACCCACAAGTATTTTATATCATTCGACGCGTCTTTTGACACTCTTTCCGAATTATATATAAGTCGATTTTACGCGCATGTACCTACCTATCGTGTCGAGACTAATTCCAATCTAAAAAATATTGTGAAATATGAAAAACCCTATATTAGATGATTTGGTCAAGAGGTTCCAGATGTAGCGCAAGATAGCGCCAACTGTGCATACAGGCTCTACAGTAATCCACAGTAGTCCAAACAAAAATCTGTTTAAAAATTCGAATTCAGCATGTAAAATTACGCTAGAACATTGATTTCTGAAATATTTTGTTGGGAGTGAAAAATGTGCAAAAAACGAGAAAACCCGAATTGGCCTTTAAATTATCAAACCAAAATCTGTCTCTCCTCCCCCTCCAAACCCTAAAATTTTTTTGCTCTAATCGATGCAGTTTTTCACGCTCTTTCGGATAACGTAAAAAATCAATGGCCCGGGCATTACAGGGAGCCTTTTTCCTTTGAAAACAGCTAAATTTCCGAAATTTGAATATTTATTTTTTGGCAAAATGACTTCAAAAAAATTAAATTTTTGAAAAATGAATACAGTATTCGTAAAGAGCGTCAAAAGACGCGTCGAATGATATAAAATACTTGTGGGTCACAGTAACTCAGCACAGAAAAAATCAACAAAAGCGGTTTTTCTGCGATTTTTAGCTGTGCCCAACATACAATTTTCAAACAGCCATATCTCAGCAATCAGTTGACCAAATTCGTCATGATTTCGTTTCGCCATCCCAAAAATGTAAATTTAACTCGTTAGCTGTTTTATGGCGGGGACAAGCGTTTGGTGCAAAATTACAGAAAATCGCTTTTAAATGTTTTGTGGATGAATTTGTATGAATAATTAAAGAAAAGGTGATTTTTATGCAATAAGCCAACAAATATGTAACAAAATAGCAACAAATACATAAGTAAGCAACAAAAATAGTGCATTATTTCTTTCAAGAAACAAAACAGCAAGGATTTTGGGCCGTGCCGACTTTCGGTGGCGGAAAAAGATCATTTTCTATGCCTTCCAGCAGTTCTTCGTATCCGTCAATGGTATGTAAATTCTCATCTGTTTAAATCGTTTTGTTAGTAAAGTAGTAAAATATTTCGGCTAATACTTAAAAAATGGAAAATTAAAAAAAACCGCAATCTGTAATATTGATCTTTTGATTCAAACCTTTTGACAGAAAGCCTTAATTTAGAAGTCTTGGTAACAAGACATTTCGATTGACATTCGTATTAGGCGAAATACTATTCTCAGTATATCGCTGTACATTGAAAAAATTTTCGTTTTGAAAAATTTCAAAAACCATAGAAGTCTAGTATTTCTGATATAAAAACACGTGTTTTAAAAAAAGTTTCATTCGATTCCAACATTTGAGACAAATGTTATGCCAATTCTTAAACTGTACTTGTACTTTTGAACAGGAGTGTGTTAGCCAGTCCAAAAACGTACAAAATTACAAATTATTCATTAACAAACCTCTTTTTCGTCCAGTAATTTCAAATATTGATTTTTTGAGACTTCGTACGAGAAATGACGTATGCATTAGACCTTTGCCTTTGATGGGAATTAAGCCTCGAGACTTGTATTCGAAGCGACCTGCCCGCAGGGAAGCTCTAAACAACATTAAATACCAATTGTGTTTCCGCAAAGTTTTTATTGTACAATTTACAATTTCGCGTCACTTGTACAGTGAATTCGACCAGGTAGCGAATGACTTTCCATTCGCGCGCTGGTGTTGACCGTATCTCCGAATAAACAGTAACTAAATTTTTTAAGGTTTTTCAATTAGACCATACATACATACATACATCTACTACATTGCCTGTGTGGATTCCACAGCTTTTAGTGTCATGTTTGCAATACAATTTTGCTCTTTTCATGTAAGATTTAATAAATTGGTAGAACTTTCTATCGACTAAACAAATAATACATATATACATTTTAAGCATTTTCAAATATTAAAAAAAATTGAGCTTTCACATATGTAATTTTGGGGTAAATTAAAATATTCTTTAACGTCAAACAATGATATTCATAATACCGAGGCATTTTTATGCCGACAACACCGGCCACAACATTGCCTGTGTGGATTCCGCAACGAACGCGCAACGGTTGCCGCGTGGCGGGATCTAGTACGGAACGCGCCTCCCACAGCATTCCCAGCGCGACGTGACAAATCTTTTCGCAGTGATCGCTTTCGAATTCTGGCACACCGGCTACGGTCATGTACGTCTCACCCACCTACTTACATACATATATATGTATGTATTGATTAAAATTGTTTTGATATATATACATATTTATGAATCGCAATTACATAAATATAACAATAATGAATGTATACGCTTGACTACGATGCTCGAGGAATTACCGTTTCCACTTTGTAGACCTAAAATATTATTTATATCATAAAAAACCCGAAATTCTAGAGTATTCTGGAAAAACGAATCGAATAAATTTTACATTATGAAATCCGACGAGTTCGTCAAATTTTATGTATAAATCGTTGAGAATTTGCACAATTTCGGTTGGCGTAGAATGACCAACAATTTCTTGAAAGTTTGGCACGTCGCAAAACATTACCTTTATCCACACATTTAAATACTGTATAATACACAAAAACACAATTTACCGTAGCTTCCGAATATTCCCCTGCAAAAATATCAAATTAAAATAAATCAGAACTATGTACATTAAGCATCAAAAGTTTTAGTAAGCACCAAAAATTCTTTGGTGAAATATTTTTAAAATTTTTGCTTTAAAAAGCGCCATTGTGATGATACTAACTCAAACTTTTATCATCTTTAATAGTTTGGCTGAATTTTTTCTGCAAAATGCATTCAGAATTTGGGTCATTATATAGTGTCACACTCACTCACAATGGCGCTTTAAATATTTCATTACAAAAAGCGTGTCCGAACTTTTGGCGCCTTCTGTAAATATTCTTAAAAAACAAACGTGCATCCACAGCGGAAAACTCGAGAAGCTGTGCTGCGACGCTCGCAGGCAAAACTTCCTTCAATAACGCATCGGAGATCGATTTTTCCACTAGCAAATCTTTGGCCATGCTCTCCAATTGGTTCGTATTCGCCTCTAGTTGAAGACTAAATTATCGTGTTGGGAGTTGAATCCATTTTGAATCCGGATTGAAACAACGGATTCAAAAATTTGAAGCTTCAAAACTTTGTCAATTTGTAAATTTTATATACAAATAAGTATACCGTTCGATTCGTCAAGGTGAGTTCTCTCTTCATAGGTGATCAAATTCGATTTTTCTTAAAAATGAAAAAAAAATTTGTGTAAACCCGGAATTTGATTGGCATATGAAATATGCCATTTATTGGAGTTAAAAACAAATCTCGAAATTTACCAAACAAACCCCAGTTTTTCCAAACAAACCCCAGCTTACGATAAATAACTTTTTTATTTTTTAATAACATTCCATTTTTTAAAGAGAGAACTCATCAGAGAGAAAATCGAATGATATACAATTTGTAAATTTATTTGTACACAAAATATACAAATTGACAAAGTTTTGAAGTCTCAAACATTTGAATCCGTTTTTTGAATCCGGATTCAATCGGATTTAAAACGGATATATGTAAGTCCCACCATTGCTAAATTATCTTCAATCGGTAATATGTATATATAATATTTACAAACAAATCACCAAATGATTATTCATTGTATTATATTATATTTTGCACTTTGTTTAAATTTAAAATAAAATAAAATGTCTTTACATTTTGTAAAATTGTTTAGGCATTATTGTAAACATTTACCTCTGCTTTGACCCTTTTTTCACTATTTTCCGTTATTGTTGTGGCTATGGTAAACAACTAATTTGTAAGATTACTTTACAAAGTATTATAGTTTTCACACACATCATTACATATGTATACACAGGGTTGGGCGGAAGTAAAAATTTTCAATTCGGAATACGGAATTCCGGGGCCAAAAATGGCCGGAATTCCGCATTTCGGAATTCCCCGTGGTACACATACATACTTGACTTCCACATCGCCAAGCCGTTGCTGGTTGAGTAGAATAAGGTCTCGGCTCACATCGAACGCCGGTATTTGATTCAGATAAAGACCGTAACTGCTCAACTCATATGGACTTGAGGCGTACGGTGTGCATAGAAAGGCGAGATGGCAACGGTCACTCAACATTACCATCTGGCCCTTCAGCATCAAATTCTGCTTGCCAAATGCGAACGTTTCGCGCTCCGATTCGTCAAACTTCTCGACTCTGTAATTTTGCGATAAAAAGCTATTACTGCTAAGTAGTAGATCAATTTTGTAAAAATATTATATCATTATTATCCCAATCAAATAGCAAATAGCACACCTCTCAGAATGATCCACATTCGACGAACGTGCTAACGATCGAATTTCCAGCA
Organism: Deladenus siricidicola; assembly: GCA_009724625.1. NCBI lineage: Eukaryota > Metazoa > Nematoda > Chromadorea > Rhabditida > Sphaerulariidae > Deladenus > Deladenus siricidicola. Next base: position 66,976 of record SAUE01000014.1, on the reverse strand, counting down.
CGTAAACGGCGTTAATAAAATTGCAAATGTTTTCAAAGTCGAGCGGAATTTGCGGCCGAAAAGGTCGAAATATTTTTACAATTAGTGTGCCTTTCTTGAGAAAATGAGAACTCACAAAATGTCTAAATTAAACAAATTTATGCTTAATAATTTTTTTAGTAAAATTCGCTTACGATAAACCGTTTCCGAATGCGACCAACTGCGAATCGCGATCGACGATTAAGTGATAAGCTAAACATAGTTTATTTACATAAGTCTTTTAACAATTAAAACTGTTTTTCAACAACTTTTCGAAATAAAAGCTGTAATACATGCTATAACTTAAAATCGATAAAATTATACATTTTGAACTATTTATGCTGTAGCATCTAATAAAAATAATAAAAAAAAACAAAAAGGAAATTATTAAAAAAAGTACGCAGCAGCGCCATGATGTCTGCGGGACGCAGCCGCAATTCTCCTGTTTTCATCGACGACATATCTGCGGACGCAAAGCTAGCCACAGATGTGGCGCTTTGCGGAGTTAACGATTTGTTTTGCTAAAACGAAGTAATATTTTGTGTAACCGAAATATTGTTTTGTTCAAAATATGCAAACAAATACCCGAATGAGGAAAGTTACGTGTTCTTCAATTTTTTCGTGTGTAGTTAGCTGAATGCTCCGTTGGGTTCGCCCCAAAAATATCATTTCGATTCTGAGGCCATAAACTTGGAGAGCAATCTCTTCGATAATTCCTAATTTAATTCTCATTAATCAATTCAAATCCAAATCTTAATGCGAATTTAACAAAAATGCATATGTAATAACTGTACTCATTAACGAGCTCTAAAGCGGTGTGATTACCTTTGACGATGGGATAAAGAGCGTTTCTACTGCTGAAGTAGTGGAGCAAAATGGACCCGTCCTCGCCATCTTCACATCGAAACGAGGGACCGTTGAGATTTGCTTTGTAGATAATGTGGTCGACAAAGTAGTGCAAAGGGTCGAGATTGTTCAAAAATTCCTATGTACAATAAATATAAAAAAATAATAAGTGTTTACAGTATTCATTTTGTTTTTATTTACTGGATACCTTCAAATTGGGACTCATGCATTTGAACAAATTCTCGTAGCCAGCATTAATCGCGAATTTCACAAAATATCGCCCAAACCATTCCCAAACTTCCTCTTTGCGCTTAACTAAAAGAATTCTTTTTCCAGTAACAATGCTTATAAAATTAAATCTGGTTTTAAGCCTAAGCTCCATCTCCATTTTCCCGCGCCAGTTTATGTTCTTACGCGTGAGTTGAGCAACGCATTCGGCGATGACGTAAGTGTCGCGATCGGTATAGTGGTGGTTGATGATGTTTTCTTTCCCGCTTTCGAAACCTGCCATTCGCCTAGAAGACAGGAATGGAAAATTTGTGCTATACTTATTAGATATAAAAATACATATGTATAATACATTCTTACAGACAAAATAATAATGAAGGTTAGGCCTGGCGCGGGCGTTAAAAAATAGGTGAACGTTGGTAACAAGTGGATGGAATGCAAAGGGGTGGTACGGGTGTGGAAACAAGTTATTATAGTGTCCCAAAAGTTATTCCAGAAGTCAATTTAGTGCCAATTTTTTTGAAAGAAATGTTTTTTATGCAATTATAAGTTTTTTATGCAATTATTAAATCTCAAGTGTTCGGAATATTTGTATTGTATTTTAGTAAAAAAACATTTCAGATTTTTTTCTTGCAATTTTTACCCACAAAAATATTACTGCCAATTTCTTTATGGTAACAAAATGTTTGCCAAATGCATTTGTTGCCAATTAATGAACTTACTAAGGGTTATGCCTTAAATACCCTCATTTTCTCGTCATATATGGATAACGCACTAAATTTTTTTAGCATAACGAACTGAATTTTTTTGGAAATGTAATTTTTGTGAAATAATTACTCACATAATTTCTTCCCAAGCCGCATTGCCCAACTTTTCCACAATCATCTAAATGTTTGCTTTTTTAAAATTGCAAAATGTGCGGGAGGAAATGACTGACCTGTCTGAAGCATTCATGGATTAAGCCAAACTAAACATAATAATAAAACATTTTAGAAGGGAAAAATGACTAAATTTTAATAAAATAATATTTCTGGAACTTTTTCAAAATTATGACAAAATGAACCAACCATTTTCAGCGATAATCTCTAATAACTCTGAAAAACAATGAATTTCGCAATAATTTTCCAGTGAAAATAAATCTTAAAAAATAATGAAAATTTATTGTGTTTATGTAATTTTATAATAAATCCGATTTTGCTTTCGAAATGTTCAATTATTTTCATTAAAAAACGAATTTTATATCAAAAATGTTCAATCACGCTATTTTATGCATAGTTGAGTGAATCTTTTCTAATTAATTAAAACACATTTTTTTCTAAAATTGCACTTTCTCAGTGCGTTTTGCACCACGAAAAAAGTCGATGTCTCGGATTCGCACAAAAACTTATCAGCCCTTAGCACCGTTTATAACTAGAACGCTCCGCAAATTTGAGCTCATTTGGTCAACTGGAAGCGGAGATATGGGCATCTGAAGTGGCTAAAGTTGTAAAAACCCCATTTTTCTTCAAATTGAAATAACTTTTTTTGCTTATGACGGATTATTGTAGATATTTTATTTGTTTTGGATTACACGCTTTTCTCTTTGTTATTTGTGATTGCTTTTAGTTTGTTATTGTTATTGTTTTTTGGGATGATTGGATTACAGTCAGTGCTGGGACTTGAATCCGTTTTGAATCCGATTTAATCCGGATTGAAACAGCGGATTCATTGAAGCTTTACAACTTTTCAATTTGTATGTTTTATATACAAATAAATATACCATTCGATTCGCCTTGACCAGATCTCTCCTTATACATACGTCGTCAAATTCGGTTTTTATGAAAAACTGAGCAAGTTATTTAGGAGAAACCAGGGTTTGATTGGAAAATTTCGGAATTTGTTTTTAACTTCAATAAATGGAATATCCAATGCAAAATTAATTAAAACTACGAATCTGCCAATTAAATCCTGGTTTTTCCTAAATGACTTGCTCAGTTTTTCATAAAAACCGAATTTGACGACGTATGTATAAGGAGAGATCTGGTCAAGGCGAATCGAATGGTATATTTAGTTGTATATAAAACATACAAATTGACAAAGTTGTAAAGCTTCAATGAATCCGCTGTTTCAATTCGGATTCAATTGGATTCAAAACGGATTCAAGTCCCAGCACTGATATCATAGAAAAGCTACCCCAAAATCTACAGGCTGTTTATAATTATGTATTAGTTGCAACTTAGCGCAGCAATATTAAGGTCCAAGTAAGCATTCCTGAATTTGCCAGCTGTATAGAGTATAAAATTTCCCGTAGAGCTGGTGACTAGAGATGACAGCCGAATCCTCTGCCGTAGTAATGATATCCGCCGCAGCTTTTAGCTTCCTCTCAACGCAACACCGCCAACACAGCCAAAGCCATTGACCCTATTTATACAATCAATTCCTCTCAATTTGGTGGAATGATCCAATATATGTATATGTATTATGAACAGGATTGGCAATGGGGGAACGACATTTGCGGATTTCAAAGTTTAGCCGACTTTTGGAAGTTAATCGAAAATATTTTGGTAAGTTTAATAATTGATTCGATGCAGAATTTCATTCTGAGTCGAATCACATGTTAAATTTTTTTTAAACTTTTTTTTGGAAAAATGATATTATTGAAAAACTAAAACATTTTGCTTAAAAATGGAAAATGTTTTGTTCTTTTAATAATAAAATTTTCTGAAAAAAGGTAGAAAGAAGTTTAACATGCCATTCGACGCGGAATGAAATTCTGCGCGGAATAGATTATTTAAACTTCTAAAATATTTTCATGTGCTATCAAAAAATTGGTTAAACTTCGAAATCCGCAAATGTCGGTTTCCGCAAATGTCGGTGCGCCTTGGCAATGCCAATTGGTTTAACAATGACAACATAAAATTTCAATCATAAAATAATAATAAATTGTAAAATAATATGTATTATAATAAAAAATGTGAAAATAATAAAAAAATTACGAAAATAACCATAAATTGTAAAAATGTTGATAAATAATAAAAATAATAATATTTCATAAATTTTAAAGAAATAAATAATGTATGTAAGGATTAGATTGTTCGGAAATTTGTTGCGGGCTTTTCATTTCGTCTGCACATTCGTTTTGTTTCTAAATACCCGTTAGTATTTGAATTTCTTTAATTTTTTAATTTTGCATTTAATTCCGCACAAAATTCTCTTTTGGATTCATCTTTCTTCCTCCCGTGTTTCACCCCCCCCCCCAAACAAATCTTTCCGAAAAACTTAATAAAACCATTCAACCACCTACGCAACCCTCAAACAAAACTTTTATCTTTTAAAAGTCAGACTTACTTTTACTAAATGCGCAATTATTTTTAGCTTTTTAAAATAATCACAAAAAATTACAAGTGTGCCACAAACGTTTCTTTTAAATTTGCAGACAATTTGCAACAACAAAAAAGGTCTGACATGCGTATGTATGTATATGTTTGTCATAATTTTTGGTCGACAAAAACAAAAAAAATTTATTTGGCAATAATATTTTTACAAAAACACAAAGGCAATTTTTTAAATATATTTCACATTACACATACATATTTATTGTAAAATATGTACATTGTAAGATAGAACCATTCACTAATTGGAGTACTTGTGTGTTTATGCTTCAAAATACGCGTATTGTTGTTTGTGCTACAGTCTTGTGTGATCATATATTTACAATAATGTATAATACACGTGTATGTACGTATGTATGTGAAGAAATTGTGTAAGCCGCTCTCGTCAACTACAACAACAACAATATAATATAATACTTTGTTGTTGTCATCGTGCTCTTTGTCACCGATATTATATTTTGCGCTGTTCGGCTTTTTGTGCAAGCGTAAAGTACTAAGTTAGCAAAAATTGCCTTGCCAATCCAATTTTTCGAGAATTATCCGCAAAATTACACGTACATACATCAATTATTTGCTTTCACCAAATTTTTTTTCATTTTTTGTTCATTTTGCGTTTTTTCTTTTATTTGTTTTCATCATTTCCCTCCAATGTATCAGTTATGATACAATTTTCCATTTTTTTGGTGGATGATTTTTTTAACATTTTTATGTATCTTTCACAGCTCACACACACACATATATATCACGTACATCACGTACAGTCTACAAGATTTACGTGTATGTTTTTGCTGCTCCTTTCACCTTTCTCACAGACAATAATTTCCGGAATATGCGGTGGATATGAGCAAAACTATGGAAAAAGCAATCTTCGCCCGAAAAAGTTTATTTCATTTTTTCGCAAGACGCAAACGCAAAATGCACGCAAATTATGCCAAAAATCGCTTCAAATAAATTGCCACGTGCTTTTGAACGTTCGTAGACAATGTTTGCGCCCCAAGGAAGTACTCTGAAGATAATCTTACTGTCGGCCGCCACATCGGTTCTTTCAAATTTTCTGGTAATATATTTTATAGTAAAAATTGAAAATATTGGATTTTCTTAAATTTCACCATCCTATTACATTTTTTGAACAAAAACATATACAGGGTGCGGCTGAAAAACGATCATCAAGAGTTTTTGCAATAGAAACATTGTTTCTTTATAATTCTAAAAACTAACAATTAATAACAATAAAGAACAGTTGTGGCTATAACATATTCAATTAATTTCGAAGTGGCACACTTGTGCTACGATACAGAGCGTCAAACGCGTCAAAAAAATTTGGTTGCGCCACGCACCCTTTCTAGCGACGTTCGAGCCTTTTGTGGACGTTCGTTTTACATTTGGAAATAAAATATAAAATGAAGATGAAAAATTATAAAAGTAAAACATGGGCTATCCAAATTAATAAAAACATAACGGAAACGTTTCAAACATTCGTCTTAGAACACCAAAAACATTTGATGATCGTTTTTTTGCCGCACCCTGTATGTAAAACTTATTATCAACAAATAAGAGGTCGAACATAATATGCACATATATGCATATGTATCAGTGGTGTAAAAAATTTTGATTTTTGAAATCATGAGAGTTTTTCGATTTTTGGGATTGAAAGAGTCTTTCGATTTTCTATTTTCGGAATTTCAAATTTATTTTCGTTACAGAATTAAGCATAATATAATGTGTAGATACTTTTCCTCATCTTTTAAATTATGGAAAATTACAGGAAGGATACTGTAGTGCATATCCGAACACGGCAGATGCAGGCTTCGCAAAATATTTGAATAAGTCGTTTGTGCGACGCGATGAAAATGCAGAGGGACTTTCGGTATGGGCCTACACCTGGTACATAATTAATGTTTTCATTGGCTCAGCCTGCGCTTATCGAAATATGCAAATAGTAAAAGCTAGTTGATAAGTAATGCTAGTTTTACGCAGTTTTGTACAAATTTTTTTGGAAGTTTGATTTTTAAGGACAATGCAAAATATTTAGGTTCTGGAGCACGTTTCTTAATATTTGGTTTGTGGGTTTTTTGCTGGGTACACTGAGTACGCCGCTCATCGCGGATCGCTATGGACGGAAAAGTATGCCGTTTTCATTAAATTATTTTTCCCATTACATTTATTCATTACATTATTACATTTATATTGGTTTTTGAACATTTAAGCATCGATTTTGTGCGCCAACACAATAAATTTGTGCTCGACCGTCATTTCGACCAGTGCGATAGCGCTGCTGATGCCCGAGCTGTTGGTGGTGGGCAGGGTTGTAGGCGCGGCCGGCTCCGGACTTTCGATGAATTCTCTGATTCTCTTTGTTCAGGTTTTTCTTTTTTACACGTTTCATTTGTTGAGAAATATTTGGACAAAGCTTTTCACTTAAATCATTACATATAGCAATTTTTAAAAATTTAGACAATTAATTTATTAAATAATTGTGAAATTCTAATCTAAAAAATAATATCTGCAAATAAACGGTAAATTTCAAAACTTACAGGAAACCGCTCCCACCAGGCTGCGTGGTACGTGCAGTTTTCTCAGCGAAGGTACTTTTATAGCGGCTAACGTTTTGGGCATGGGCCTGGGCATGGACGTGGTATTAGGCCGCAAACTTCTGCTTCTCGTCGGCACGTATTGCTTTTTATTCCATTTTTCATTATTTTTACAATTTATTTAACAAATATATTTAATTCAGAGAATTGAGGTACACATTTCTTTATTTACTAAAAGAAAATCGAAAAGAAAACTAATGTTGGTTGTGGTTGAGAGGAATATTTATTAGTTCTAAATGTATTTTTGTTGAAAAAAAATAATTTTAGGGCTGGCCATGATTCCGAGCGTGTTGGGAATTTTGGTGATAATTCCCTTGCAGGAATCGCCCAAATATCTTCTCATCAACAAAAATAATCGTAAGGCGGCCCTCAAAGCTCTTACTTTTTACCAAGGTATCTTTTATACAATATTTTATACAATGTTTTGTATGTTTTGCACACATTTTATAATTTTGCACGCATTTTAATAGCAAATTTGTTTAAAAACATTAGGGCACGACATCAATCACAGCGAAGTTTTGGAAGAAATGTTGAAGGAATCAGATACAAATCGCCTCGATCTGCCCGTCTTCCAAGCGATTGGCGAAGTGTTGCGGCAGGCCTATTTGCGCAAAGCTATCGCCATCGGCATATTTTCGCTTCAAGTGTGCTTTTAGAGCGGACAAGGGGAATGGTTTTCAGGGCCAAACATTGTAAATATTTGCGATTTTTTCAGATTATCGTGGGCATTTGGCCAATAATCTACAACTCCACCGAACTCCTTGAATCTCACATGAACGCAAAAATGGCGCAGGTACAACAATTTTAAATTTATCGCAGACTTTTGAGCAGGAGCTAAGGAGATATTTATTTTTATATTTATTTTTAGTTTTCTTCATTTCTCTTCATAACAGCAAATTTTCTGGCGAGTATCGTTGGAATGTGGGCAGTGGAAAGGTTTTGAATCTTAATTAATTATATAATTTAAATATATATATATANAAATTCTCCAACGTCTAGGGAGCGAAGCGACCTTATTTTTGGACTGCTATACAAAAATGAATTTCTTTCGAAATCAATAAAAGTCTGGCATTGCGAACACCGCATCTCTATCATTGTACATTGCATTCGACCGTATGGCTGAGCACATTTCACCACGGTTTGGAGTTGGTTGTGTGGCTGCGCTAATTGGATACGGTATAACATATGGGTAATTTGCTTAATATTGATTTGGAAAACGAAAATTTGGAAAATATTTTAGAATTGCTGTGGGCCCAATCGCTGCGTTTATCACCACCGAGTTGGTCCCACAGCGATGTCGATCGCTAGTACAGTCGATTGTGTATAGTGTAAATACCGTAAGCATTTTTATTCTGTCGTTTATAACTCTGCCTCTCTACCGTCTCATCGGCGTATGGGCGTTTCTGCCGTTGTTCGTGCTACCGTCATGCATTTCTCTAATCTATCTCTTCCGCACAATGCCCGAGACGCGTGGCCGCGAAATTCACGAAATCGTGGCTGAATTGATGATTCCGCGAAATCACCACGGTATTCGTTAAAGTTTTCAAAAAATGCAATGCGCAATCTTGTAAATATGATGTTAAATAAATAATGGACTCCAACCCTACATGCTCTGCCTGTGCCATGAAATGACAAACTTCAGTTTTCGGCCACAGAATTCATAAAAGTTGATCAAAACAGTCGAGCATACTGCCATTTGACTCCTCTCGCCGAGGTGTATTCACTATGTGATATATTGGTTTAAGAAAAAATAAAATTATCGAAAAAAGAGATTTTTAGTTCAGATTTTTCATGAGATTTTTTGAGATTTTTTAGAATACCTAGAAAAACCGATCTTTTCTACAAATTTGTACACCATTCGATTGGTCTCATCAAGCTCTATCCAATGATTTATCCATTGAACATGGCGTAGCACTTTGCCAAATAATTTTTTTGTGTTATTTTTTTATTAACTACATCAGATATAACGAATGCAAAGAAGGTGAAAAAAATGAAAAATTAGATATAACTTTTTTAACATTGTGATTCTTTTTATATGTAAAATATAATAGATTGAAAAGTTTCATCGTTTAGGCGACGAATTACCCTCATCGCGTGAGTTAGCGGCCGAAATTGCGCCAAAGTTGATTCACCTCGATAGTATGCCAGATATTTTGCCAAAGCGTGCAAAGAAAGGACCCAGTCGCGCTCACAGCGCGGCAAATTTCCTTAAAAACATTTTTCAGCGAGCCAAAAGTGGCGGCAAACAAAAAGGCGCTAGTGCGCCGAATCTCGACGCGAATTTGCCGCGTATTGTGGTAAAATCTGCCTCGAACAATACGCTAGCGTTTGCACTCGACGAATTTTGCGGCGAGAAAAAAATAAAAAAAGCAAAACGTTCGAAAACCGCCACTTTTCAACTGTAACATTTCGTTGTGGCTGTGCTACCTACGGTGGCTTTGTTATATATTTGAAAAATAAAATGTATTATGTAATAATTCTAATTTTTACGCAATATTAATAATTTTAGCATTATTTTGTCTACGATTTTTTCAAATATTATTAACAAAAAAAAATTAAATTTATTTCTTTAAATATTTACATTCAAAGTGAAATTATTAAGGAATCGTTTTCATTTCGTTATTTCTATTTTAGAAATGTTCAAATTTTTAGAGCATAAATAATATTTTTAAAATATTTAAAAAAATGTAATGTGTGAAAATTAAATATCATTTTGCAACAAATAAAAATAACGTAAAAAAACAATAACACAACAACAAAAATCTATACTGTAATGCACAGTGCATAAAGAATGGTAGTGCCATATAGTACTGTAAGAGTACTTAGAAAATACTCGTTATAATTTGTTACTAAAATTTTTCGTCATACAAATCGAAAGCTAACTAATTGGATCTGTGAATATCGTATGTGAATAACGTATATGTATTTATAGGTAGATAACCGTCATTCATTGTTGATTTTGTACATCTAACAAAAAATTTTAAAAATAAATAAAATTTTGTTGAAAAACAAAAAAACTAACGAGAAAAAGAATTAAAATTGGAGTTGTATTTCATAAAAAAAATTTATCACAAAATATTTAAAATTTTTATTTTTGCAAATGTTTTTAAAAATTGCACTCAAAATAGCAACCAATTTAATAATAAAACACAATTTGCACGAAAATGTGTCAATTTTTGTTGGCAAAATGTCAATTCACATAATTTCGCTAAATGACTTTCACGACAAACAACAACAAAATAACCACAAATTTGCAGACAACAAAAACATCAAACAACAAAACTGACAACATAATACAACGAAAACACGACAACAAAGTGCCGCAAAAACAACAAAAAGCAATGCCCACTACATACATACAACAAACGACAACAAACGCAAAAACAAAATAATGCAAACAACAAAAACAACAAGAACAACAACTTCGAAACTTTAATTATTTATTATTTTTGCTTATGTATTTATTTATCATTTCTCCGCTATTTTTGGGTATTTTTATTGTAGCAGAACAATTTTTTTGCTATTGTTTAATTTGTTATGAGTAACTTCTTTTAGAAGAAAAAAAATACGAAATTTTGTTGCATAAATCGCAAGTCCTAACAAAAAAATAATTACATTCTTTTTATATTTTTATTTTCATTTTCAAGTTTTAATTCTCAATTTTTCGAGAAAAATAAATAAAAAAATAAAAAGTTTGACTTATTTTGTTGCAAAATTTTGCTAAAAATGGGCAAAAAATGTAAAAAGGCTAACTTTATCTTACTCTTTTGCATTTTGTCATTCATTTTTTCGCCTTTTCTTTCTCCATGTATTTCCTTCCTTTGCCTTTTTTGTGTGCTTTGCTTTGCTTTGGAATTAAAAAAAGAAAACTTCCTGAAAAAGTCCTTAAAATATTTTAATTGTTTCTTTTTGCTTTTTTTTTATTTCAATATTTTTGTATTTGTTTGGATTACACATTTTATTGCGTTGGTTTTGTTTCCATAACCAAAAACAAAAACAAATATTCCACATATTTGTTTGTGTGTGCTTTTCGCGGAAAAAACAATTCAATTTTTTTGTTTTCCGATTTTTTTTGTTTTTCTCTAGCCTTAGGCGCAATTCGTCGGAATGTTTGGGTAATTTTTGTGGAAATCGATTCGATGTTTCGCTGGCCCCATGAATAAATTTTCGCGCAATTTGGAGAATTTCGAAAATTTCTATTTCAATAATTTGCCTTTGCTTTTGTGGGCATCGATGATTCTTTTGACAGGGCAGATCGAATTTGCACTCTCTGCAAATTCTACGCAAAACGAGATAATTGGCGATCCGTTTGTCAGGTTAGTTTATCCTATTTAACAAAACAAATTTTTGTTTTAGCTTGCCTTCATTCAGGAATATTTTCGTATTGTTATTTGAAAAATTTGAAAAAAGTTATCATTAAAATTTAAAATGTCGTAAACATGCTATTTTATTTCGCAATTGAAAAACAAAATATTATAATTAGTACTTTAAACACGCAATATTTTCGAATATTAAAGGAATTCAAAAACACATCTATTTTTTCAAGTAAATAAATTGTTATGTAAAAATATTGGTCAGAATCAGTGTTTCCACGAAAAATTAACCTTCAAAAATGAAGTGGACTTCACTTTACCCAGAAAAATAAAGTGGCAAAATTAAATACTTCACTTTATTTTTAAAAATAAAGTGGCAAAATTTAAACTTAAATTTAACGTAAGTTAAAATTAAGTCGAATTAATTAATTCGAGTTTAAATGACGTTGGTCTTGGCACGAAAGTTCTGCAAGAATAATTCAAAAATTCTGCAAGTTTTGCACGAAGAGTTCTGCAAGTCATATAATTCCAATGGAAGAACGATTTAGAAATGAGTAAAAAAATTACCAAAACATGCATATTCACATTAAATTGCTTTAAAAACACGTTGAAAACATGATTTTAC
>SAUE01000014.1:28124-53785 GCA_009724625.1 Deladenus siricidicola | reverse complement strand
TTAAATTTTGCCACTTAATTTTCAAAAATAAAGTGAAGTATTTAATTTTGCCACTTTATTTTTCTGAGTAAAGTTAAATTCACTTACTTTCGATTTTTCGTTAAAACTTACTTAATTTGGAAACACTGGTCAGAATCAAATAATTGAAAAAAAATTTTAAAGCTGCGCGGCCGACGCGATCTACGCAAAGTGGAAGACGCGCGAAACGTTTCGCGGTGGGCACGTCAACGTTCGCTACGCGCCGAATCGCTTCTGCTACCAGGTCCTCGTCACCAACAACCAAATCGAACTCCTCATTCCCCACCTCGAGTGCCGCCTCAATCGGCTCAGGTTCTTTTTTCATATTTAATTTTTATGAAATGTTACAAAATATTTAACAAAAGCTATAACAATTTTACAAAGCTATGTATGACAATTCAAGAACAACAGCAAGTTGTTATAATAATAATAATTTTATTGGTCAAACACAATTGAGTACACTTACGTAGCCATTTCAACAAGTAATAAAACATAACAATAATGCAATTATAATAAAAATTGGTTCAATTAAATCAAGAACGAATAATTATGGGTTAAGAAACGATTATTCAAATACCTTCTCCTCGCCAAAAGTCTGAGTTTGGGGAAGTTTTTATATTATTTTTGGGGAAGTTTATTATATAATTTTTTTTTGGTTGGTTCAGAGTGTTGAATCCACAAGGATTGCTCATCGACGCCACCGTACTCATTTCTTTTCACGCCGAATTCATCAGCAAAGGCGATCGAATTTTCACGCTAAAATGTTTGTATTCGCGTAATTCGCGACAAAAACCCGAAAACGGTACTTTGATAATCCCTCAAGCGCAAGATTTGCAAAGCGCCACGTCGCTTGTCGATGATATTGGCGAAGAAAATTCGGAGCGGTTGGAATGTTCGTACAATATTTGGTTTTATGACGAATTTTTTAACGGTATTTTTTGAGCATTAAATTCCAATCACATTTCATAAACTTATGCAATAAATTTTTATTCAAATGTAAGGTAAACTGCTAAAAAAAATATTTGAATTATATTTGAAAAATACATATTTTGTTGAATTATACTTTTGTTTGAATTCAATGAATCGCTATTTTCCTGTACTTTTGTTTTCAGAATCGAACAACACAGGCAGAGTTCGCGTCAGCGCTAACCAACGGCTGGCGATCGGCACTCGGCTGCGGCACGAGTGGGAGTGTCGTAACGCAAAAGCCTCTCAATGTCTGGTCGTCAGCAATTGCACTCTTCGCACACAAAACTCAGAACATCGCCTCGTGGACGAATTCGGCTGCTCGGTTGTGCATGACCTCGTTCCTCAGCTCAACTACGTTGAAAGAGTAAATATTTTCGTATTATCGCACCGCAAAAAAATTTTGTTTGAAAGTGTCAAAAATGCAAAAAAACCACAAAATTAGTAAGAAACATTATTAAATTCAGATTCTCCGTGCCAGAAAACCTAAAAAACATGAAAAAAATAAGAAAACCTATTTTCGTTTACTTTTTCAAATAAATTTAAAGAAAAAGAACATTTGTAGGAAATTCTTTCTTCCCCGAATTTTCTTTAAAAATAGATTTGGCACAAAAAGATTTGTGATATTTTGCAACTTTTCCATATTTTTTGAATTTCCAGACACGGGTCTCTCAGAACATTGAGGTGTTTGCCGTGGATGAACAGCCTTTCGTTTACTTTCAATGCCAATTGAGTCTCATCGACGTTTCCGCGCAAAATGAAAAATGTCCCGTGCCAAACTGTCAAAATGCAAAGCGCCAGAAACGGTACGACAAAAAATGTTTACGATACAAAAATAACAAAAAATTTTATTTTTATTTTTTATTTTTAAAGTTGAATTAGAATTCACGATATAATAATTAAGCAAAAAATTTTTACTTTGGAAGAAAATTTAATAAAACATTTTTAAGGGAGAATGATGATGATAATTTTATTATGGCGCTGATTCAAAGTCCCACCACGCAAATTGTAGACGTCGCCAGCGATCGTTTTGAAATTACGCCATTTGAATTCAAAGCGAACACTCATCTCGCCACGAATCCAGTTCGACGCTTTGAAAGCAAATTGATTGACGCTCAACTTTGCTTTTCCGCCTTTTCCATCATTTTATTTACCGTTGGAGTTTTTGGTGTGAGTGCTTTTATTATAGTATAGTGATGATTGAAAAAAGTAGATGAAAAAAGTATATATTTATAAAATCGTAAACTCTTGGGTTCATACAAAAAGTTTCTTGGCGATTAATAATTCTTATCGATTTTTGCCTGTATGTACAGGGTAGCCCAAATTAGGGGCGGAATTTGTTTTTTATTGTTGCGGGATTTGTTTTTGCTATAACTTTTATGCAATAAATACCGAAACTAACTAATTGTACCCATAGTTGATCGATTGCATTGAATTATTTAAACAGAAAAAAATTAATAGAAAAAAAAATGATATGTCGGAAAAGTTCATGTCGGTATGAACAGAAAAAAATTGAGCGACAAAAGTTCACGCTGCCAACTACTGAAAAAAATAAGTAAAAAAAATTTTTTTGTCATATTAAATATTTTTCTTAAAATTCGAAATGAAAGTTATATTCATTAAAATTTATTTTGAAATCAATTATTTTATTTAGATATTCTTTTCCGCGACGACTTTGATGTTCCTCAACAAAGTCCAAAGGGTTCGATTTGCTCGAGTTTTGGCCTTTTCAAATTAAAAGCAACAAATTTTTGAAAATTATGTGTAAATTCGAAATAAAAATATTTTTCAATTATTTTTATGTGAATAAAATTTAAAAAATAAATGTTTCAATTTCTGGTAAAACGAAGATTATCAATTTTTGTAATCTTTAAAAAATGTTTTTATGTTACAGAAATATTTTCATATTAAAATTTATTATAAAATTTACATTGGAAAATATGTAAAAATATAAAATATATGTATGTTATATAATAAAAATATATATGTTATTATAATAAAAAAATAAGTTATTACAATAATTCGTTAATGGAAGTAAAAAATGAAGAAAACATTTACCAAACAAACAGTTGTGCAAACTTTGCAAAACCAAATTTTTATGTAAAAATGGAATAGCAAATTGAGCAAATTTATACAAGAATTCTCTTACAATCTAATTAAATAGATAAAAAGTGAAATATTTCTTCATTTTTACATACATGTATTCGTACAAATTTACAAAAAAATATTAAATTTGAAGAATATATGAGAGAATTAAAAAGTTAGAGTGTGTGGTGTGTTAGTAAAGTTAGTATTTTACTTTCTTTCGTTTTTGTTTAAATTTTTAGCCAAAACTTGTTTTTGTTTTTGTTTGTTTTGCACGCAAATTGCAGATCAAAGCGCGCATTTTTTATTTTATTTTTTTTTGTTTTTTACAATTTCTTCCTGAAATTTTTTCAGATAAAATTTCTTATCTTTCAGAGTTACATAAATACAAACTTTTCAACAAATTTTAATTTATGTATAAGTTCTTCTTATTTTCTTTCATCCACTTCAATATTTTCAGAAAATATAAATTATTATAATTATTATTCTCAAATATACTTATATTTCTAATAAATTAAAAATTGTATGAAATTTGTCTTGACCCTGCTTCAATTAATGATAATCGGACTACGGTATTTTGTGCTACCGTTTTCTTGTGATCCGGAACAAATTCATTTATCACCAGGTGATACGACCGATTCGATGACCGTAGTCTGGAGCACGCTTGCCAAATGCAAGTTTATTTGGATAATAAATACTGTACATAATAAAGATACAATATTAGGAAACGAGAGCTACATACATACACATAGACCTAGTCAATACAAGATTCAATTTTTATGAGTTTATGTAAAAATACACAAAAAAAAAAATAAATACATTTCTACTAAACACACCAGGGGTGAGAAATTTTGAATTTTCGGTAATTTTTTCTTTTCGATTTCTTTTTGAAAAATTGACCATTTTTCGAAAAATATCGAAAAAGAAAATTGGCCATTTTTAAGAAAATCGGCCCAAAAAATTTTTTAACTCATTTATAAGTAATTTTTTTAAATATAGTCAAAATTCATTCAAAAATTTTTATGAGAATATTAATCAAAAAATATTTTAAGGTTTTAAAAAGGAATTAGAAAAATTTCTAATTTTCGGCGATTTTTTCTTTATTTATTTATTTTTATATTTAAATATGAAATTCTTTGTGAAATTTGCGAGGGTATTTCGGTTTTCGATTTCCATTATTAAAATGTCTTTTCCAATTAACATAATACTACAATTTTAGGCGAAAAAAGTTTCGTTGTGTTCAAAGAAACCGAGGATTCAGATAGTAAAAATGGCAGTCATTTGGAATTGGTTGTCTATGGTAATTCAAGCACACAATTCTCCAAAATTCGTACGATAGAAAGCGTCTCACATTATTTTTCTTTTAAGAAAAACCGTTTTTACACGCATACGGTGGTGATGGAAAAACTAAAATTTAGAACAATGTACGGTACGTTTTCTTTGACATGTATATACATTTTGCAAATATATAATTATGACATAATAATTATGTCAATTTATTTTTTTACATAAATAATTATAACAATTTAATACATAACGCAATATTTTTCCGCTTTCCTAATTTTTATTTTTCCAATAGTTAAACACAGGTCATTACAAATTTATCTCCTCCGCCTTCGGCGACTTTTTTCGAAAGACCGCCTCCACTTCTTTCCCTAATTTTACAAAAAATTGCCTCCGGAGGCGCATCATATATTTTTCGAAACTCGTCACCGCCTCAGGAGGCGCCTCGTCGTCTCTCAATCAATTTTTGCTAAGCAAAACGTTTCATAATACATTTAAACATAAAATCATACAGAAAGAGATTCATAAAAAAATCTAAATTCGTAAAACTAACCGACTAAATAGTTTTTGACTCTTTTAATATTTAATTTGAAAATTTTTATCCAAAAACATTCCGGAGGCGCCGTAAGTATAGTGCCTCTACCTCCGACATTTTAAAAACCATCGCCTCGTCTCCGGAAGTGCCTCCAGTGGCGGAAGACGGACTCAACACTGGTTAAACATTTTGTAGGGAAAAATAATTATCTGATTCTTTTGTCTTTAGCTAGTTT
This sequence comes from Deladenus siricidicola, assembly GCA_009724625.1. NCBI lineage: Eukaryota > Metazoa > Nematoda > Chromadorea > Rhabditida > Sphaerulariidae > Deladenus > Deladenus siricidicola. The sequence continues at coordinate 48,662 of SAUE01000014.1, read as the reverse complement.
TGTTTTGATATTAAACAAAAATTAATTGTCTTTCGAGGACAACAAATTGTGAACATAATGGAAATTTTTTTCATAATTTTAAAGAATTATTTTAGCCTACAAAGTGGGTAGTGAACACAACTGGAGTCGTTCGTTCATTTTTCGTACTTTGCCCGACCAGCTCAGCCCTAGCCAATCACTGCGAGTTTGCATTTTTGGGGACATGGGACTGCGCAACGGCATTTCCATACCGTATTTGAGGAGAGCGGCGAAATTGCGCGAGTTCGATTTGATAATTCACGTAGGTATGTCTGCTTGTAAAAATTTTTTCGATATTGACAAATCCCTTCGAATTTCTATTTTCAAAACCTCAAATCCATTTTCGACTCACCCCTGGTAAATGATGGAATTTTTAAATGATGAAATTGATAAAAATGATGGAATTTTTAAACTTGTGGACTATTTTGAGAGTGCTTTCAGGCGATATTGCCTACGATTTTCATCAGAAAAAGCGTGGAAACGAATTTCTGAATTCGCTAGAGGAAATATTTGCTCAAGTACCGTATCTCATCGTTCCGGGAAATCACGAGGAAGACGGCAGAGAATTCTACAATCTAAGATACAGATTCAAAATGCCAAACTCTCTTGACAAATCCAACCAATTCTACAGGTTTGAGTTACTGTATAAATTAATTAGATATGTTTTAGTACCGCATCTACATACACAATCTTATTTTAATACAAAAAGCCAATGATAATTTTAGTTTTGACGTTGGTCCCGTGCATTTTGTGGGCGTAAATACCGAACTTTATTATGGAGATCATCGAAAACGACGCAAAAGCGCTCATGCCCAACATTCGTGGCTTAGGAACGATTTAAAGGTTATTTTTAATAAAATAATTTATTACATTTTTATTTTTTACTTTTTTATTTATAAATAATTGTGCCCTATAAATCCTAAATGAATATGAATTTTTGAGAATGCCAAAAGTAAGAACGGAACGTCGTGGATGGTGGCTTATCAGCATCGACCGTTTTATTGCTCCAGCCAAAATCATAAACGATGTCCTAGCAAGGGAAACCACCGGGTAATTTTTAATTAAAAAAAAATTACAAATTTTTTTGTGTAAATAAAAAAATTTTTATTTTAAGAAATTTAAAATTTATTTTAATGTCTAATTTTTTCTTTATTTTTAACAAAAAATTATAAATAAATTTTTTAACATATAAAATTTATTTACAGTTTCAAAATCATATGTAAAAAATCGTAATATGTATGTAAATATTAGCTTTGCGTGGGCGCCCACGGCGTAGTGGGTCTTGAAGAAACATTTATGGATTACGGTGTGGATCTTGTCTTTGCGGGACACGAGCACTTTTACGAACGATTCCACCCAATAGCTCGGATTCGCTCCAAGCACAGAGTCATAGCGAATGGCAAAGTGCAAAAAGGTCGTCGGGTTATGGTAGTGGGCGCCGCCAGCAACCACAGTCACATTCACAATGCCCCGGTTCCAATAAATATCATTACTGGCGCCGCGGGCTGCAAGGAACCATTAACGCGCTTTCGTAGTTCGCCCGCCTTGGGCAGTGCGATACGGTAATAGAAGTTATTGGGTTGTAAAAAAAAGTTTTTGACCCTTTTGTCTAATTTTGACTAATTTTCAAATATTTATAACTTTGCCCCTCCCCCAAAAATGATCGAATCAATTACATTTTTTAGCATTTGACATAATTTTGGAGCTCTATAAAGCTGCTTAAGAAGAATATTCATAAAAAATCATTTTCCCAATTTTTCATTTTCGAAAATTTGAATTGACGGTCTTTGACAAGCAATACGGTAACCAAAATAATTTTTTCGGCAAAAATGCTGAAACATGTCACCTGAGATTTGTCGAGAGCTACAATTTTACATATTCATTTTATTTTTTCGACTCATATTAAAGGGTAAAAAACCGCAAGAACTTTTTATATATTCGAAACAAATATTAATGTGTTTATTAGTTAAGAGCTGTCAGTTGTACTGTGTAATGAACGGTATAATTAATTGCTAAATAAATACGGTTACGAAATTTATAGAGAGCGAAAGTATGGCTTTACGATCTTGACTGTTGAAGATCCGCATACGGTGACAATTGAGCAAATTTCCGTGCAAGATAAAGGGCGTGTAATTGATCGTTTAAAATTGACAAAAAATTGACATATTCGTTTGTTTGCTTTTGCAATTATGGCGTAAAATGCATATGTAATACAATACATATGTATGTATACATATTGTGTAATAGTATTATGAACACGTTGAATGAAGTGCGCAAATTTTGCAAGAAAATATATGTGCGCACAAAAAATTTATTTTGTAAGAATAAAATCAACGCAAAAATAATAAATCTAATTAAAATACGCTAAATGATTTTTTGTTGTTTTATCACCAAAAAACACAAATCAAAGAAAAAATAGTGAAAATTAACCCAAAAGAAAATTCTCTGATAACTTCACATCTGTGTCCTTGACTAATCGATTTTACATATTTTTAGATCTTTCGATTTAATGCCAAAAGTTTTTTAAATTTTCTAAAATTGAATGTGTTATTAAAGAATATTTTATTCTCAAATAGCGTAATTATTTATTAAAGTTGCTTCAGTTCTTCTTTATCTCTTCATAATATTTAACATCATCAATATCTACAGTAGCATGAAAGAGGGAATTTGAATATACATACAACATTATGGCGAGAATAATAAAATACGGTATACTATTTACCGTATTTGCGCTTGTTGTCCACGGTGATCCAGAACCACGGCGCCGAATATCGGGCGGTTCGCGGACTTTCGAGTCGCGGCCCGGCATGGGCCACGCACGCCACTTGGGCGAAGAGGTGATTTTCGAAGAGCACAAGGATGACGAGACCGGCGAGGGCGACGCCGATGCTGCCATACAAAAGTCCACTGACTCCGCCGCCGATGACGATTCCACGCCAAAGCACGAAACGACGAATGTTAATGACGACACATCGTAAATTATTTTTTACGATTTCCAGACTACTTCAAAATATTCAAAAGTACTTATCAAACCGGTTCAAATGATGTCTACTGCATATTCCTACGATTTTTCTCTGATTTTTTGTCATTTTTGCAATGAGTGCTACAGTCGATCTACCGTATCTCAGTGAAAACTAATTTCCAAGACTTCTGGTTTGTAGCATTTGACTCGGCTTGGGCAGCTCTAAAATCATGTTGAATAAGAAAAAAATTAAATATCTTTCTCAATCCTCTCAGATTCTGCGTCTTAAAATCATAGGTGTAAATGACAACAATCCGGGTATTTTGTAATTATTTATTGCCTTTTCATATGTAAAAATTTGAGCATTTGTTTCAATATTCGGAACAAAGTTTTTTAAGAATGGATTATTGTTCTGCGCATAATTTTTTTCATTTAAGGGATCCGGTGGAAAGCCCTAGCGAGTCAGAGAAGAGTAAACTGGAAGGTTTTATTTTATTTTTTTCTGAATTTATGTTCTATCGAATTCAATTTTTTGCGTTAAGATCAGCTCGCTGTGAACATACTTAAAGGAAAAGCGGCGAACGCATCCGACGAACCCATAAAAATCGAGAACGCGGCCACCGTGCCGAGTAAGTCAGTGCAATGAAAAATTTAATTTTCAAATGAATTTTTCGCTAAACATTTATATAAATTCAGCGCACGTGGAAAAGGACGAGATATTCTGGATCGATACCACCTTCAAAGCCACCGACGCTGGAATGAACATTTCGACTACGCAGGAATGCAAATCGTGGCAAAAGTATTGGGATATGGCTGCTTCCAATCTGACAGACGACAATTTTCAATTCATTGTACGGTATTATTGATATTTTACGAATTTATTAACAAAACAACATCTCGATAAAATAACCCGTTGTAGACGAACGTGAACGAATCGTTTCCGCTGGAGCAGGACAGTAGCGAAGAGAAGAGTGGCGAGGCAAACATGATTCCGCTCGTCGAATACGAACTAATCGAGACGAAAAAGCGCCTCAAAGAACTCAAATTGAGCACCGACCTTTTCGAAAAATTTGAAGTTTGTTCATACTCTCTCATATTTACGAAACTGAACATTTGTTTTTGTAGCACTCCTGATGTATAAATAAATATTAGTTAATAGACAAGCTTACAGACCGCCATAATATGTATGTGTGTATGTACAGTATACATAATAACTTAGAAACATTAATAATAAAAAAATGATGAAACATTTAATAAAATGATGAAACAAAACCTTTAATGCATTATAACCTTTAATGCATTTTTTGTTAAATAAATAAATAAATAAAAACCGTTTGAAGGTTGTTGGCGTTTTGTTCAAGGAGTTGTGTGGCAATCACGATCGCCAACTCATTTTCAAAACTCCCGAAGACGCGCGGCGAATTGGCATCAACGAAAATTCTACTATTTGCGACCCATTCAAGGTTTGTGTGTTTGCTAGTGAGAAAAAGGATTTTTTTCTATTTAAATGAATGAATATTTAAATGAACTTAATTTTATAATAAATGGAGATTTAGGAAGAACTTCAGCCGAATACCGACACACTGATGCAATTATCGCTGCAGCTGAACGAATTGGTGCAAAAAAGTCACCTTGGAAATATGTCGTATTCACCACACAAAAAGTTGGCCAGTGAGACGGAAGCGGAGGACGTGAAAATATTTCTTGTCGCTTCGGACAATAGAGTTACACCCGCGCCCAAAACCGACGAACAAAGCGCCGGGTATTAAAATTTATTTTTTATTATAACATTTATTGTTCATAAAATTTGTTTTTCGGTATACATATGTATATACATATGTGCGTAGTACGTACATATCTATCTATTTTTCTATTAAATAGTTTTATCATGAATAATTTTAGAAGCGCGGAAGAAAAGGCGTTAAAGGAAGAAAGTCTAAAAACACAACGAAAACTAATAAAACGAAAAATCGACGAGGCGGAGAAAAAGGGCGAGAAAAAGAGTTCAAAGAAAAGTGAGCGGTCCAGAACCACAACGACAACAACCACGACGACTACGGACCCGCCCTCGGCCGAGGAGAATCAGGACGAGGCAGACTGGCTTGAGGTAAGCTTCCGCAATGACAACAATATTTGTATATTTAATGAAGTTATTTGCGCAATTTTTTAAACTTTTCCAGGCAAATTTTAAAAAATTGGAACAAAATTCTGCATAAATTTAGTTGCTGGCCATATCGAATCAAGTCTTGGAGAATTTATCGCAAAATGAATCGTTTCTCGAGAATGCATGGCTCCAAATCGACGCTATCGACGAGACAAAGTTTGTTTTTGCCATTTTTAAATTTTAATTTTGCACTAATTTTTGAGTGTGCAAATTTTAGTCCGGTGATGTACATTTTATATCCGGAGACTGCGGACATCTTGGACCTCGCAATTCCTCACCACAGCTTCAAACGCTACGAAAAGGTTGGACTTTTTCTGCCGGGAATCTGTGCGGATTATGTGCCCACGGCCATCGACGCATTCAACGCCAGTGATTTTGAAGGTATTTTAACTATTTTTATTTTTCTTTTGAGCCAGAAATTTTTGAAATCATCGAATGAATTCTTTTAAAATGGCGAAGCGGAAACACTAAAATATTTTGTTTAAAATTTTTTTTCTAAAATTTAGGCATTGAAATCGAAGGTCCAATTGGCGTCAACATCACGGCTCTGGAATTGGCGGGGGTGAATTTGACGGAATTGGCGGAAAAGTTGCGAAATGATACAGAAGTTGACGAAATTCTCACGCGAACAAATGAATCTTCCAGGTTTTTGAAATTTTTTTATTTTTTGAAATTATCGTCGTGGTGCAAATTTCAATCTTATCATCTATATGTAATAAGTATACACTCTGTTGCATAATTATACGCGCCCCCCAAAATTTGAGAATTTTGAAAAACTGAGGAAGGCTAATGTAAAATGTACTTTACTAGCCTATTTGCCATGCCAAAAAAAAAAATTTTTGTACAAAATGTTGATGGTTCGTTGCGTTTTACGCTCAAAAATCGGTAAAAAACTATTTTTGCCCATTGCAAAAGTGTACGCGCCCCTTGGAATTTTTTAATTTATTAGCCCAAATGAGTAAAATTAACTTACAAAACTGAAACTTTGCGCATACTTTTGTAACGGACAAAAATCGTTTTTTACCGATTTTTGAGCGTAAAACGCAACGAACCATCACCATTTTGTAGGAACATTTTTTTGGCATGGCAAATAGGCTAGCAAAGTTCATTTTACAGTAGCCTTCCTCAGTTTTTCAAAATTCTCAAATTTTGGGGAGCGCGTATAATTATGCAACAGACTGTATACGGCGGAAACACCCACCAAAAATGGTTTTCAATATTGAACGGATTTACACAAAATCAATGACAAGTAAATATAAGCAATACCATTCATGGAAAATGGAAATTTTTTTTTTTAAATTTCAGGGCGTTGGGCGGAAGTTACATTTTGCCAGTTTTGAACAAAAACCAATATGACCCCTTCTCGGCGCCAATTGTGTTCCAGGGCAGTGCTGTGGTGGTTAGATTTGGGATTTACATCGAATCCATGTCCAACTTTCAAACCTCAACAATGGTTAGTCTCACTCTCTTTTTTTCAACGACACACAAAATTGTCTACTGTTTATGATTATAACATTTTTATTAAATTATGTATGTGTTAAGTATGTGTGTATTTAGGACTACGACATGGACATTTATTTACTTTTGGCGTGGCGAGACGCACGGCTCGTCAATCCATATGATAAGCCCATTCTAGTCAAGGAGGAGGAGATTCTCGAAAAAATTTGGTAATAGCTCCAATTAACTCTTGTTCAATTCTCAGATTAAACGTTATACTTTTATATAAATGAGCAAAAAATATTTAAGAAATTCTTTCAGGCGACCCGACCCATTTTTTGATGCAAAAGAGGCAGAATTTCACGAAGTGACTTTTCTCAACTTTTTGATGCGAATTTACAATGATGGACTCGTTCTTTACGAAACCAGGTTTAAGCTCTTTTTTTGGAGTGGATTGGATTAATCCAAATTCCGAAATTTCGGCCATTTTTAGCCTCGGAATTCCGAATTTCAAATTTTTGCTTCCGCCCAACCCTGGAAAACATCATTTGCACTATTTTAGAATTAAATTAAAACCGGCATGTAATTTAATTCTCTGCAAATACCCACACGACAAACAAACATGCGAGCTACAAATCAAATCGTGTAAGTAGTCCCGACAAACATTTTGATAACCATTTTTCGCGAAAATTTAAATTGAGTGATATTCGATTAAAATTAATTGTTTTAAGTTGCATACCCCATTGAGACGGTTCGTTTTGAATGGTTCACGAGAAAAGTCGACGCAATCGACAAGAACCCTGACGTAAAATTGCCGGAATTGTATATTGATCGGTATGAGCCGACGTTTTGCAATCGAAGCCGCAAGTCAGGTCACTTCTCGTGTCTGAGAGCGGTGTTCCGACTAAAGAGGGATGTGGGATTTCATATTGCGCAAACCTACATCCCCACCTCGCTCGCACTTATGTTTTCTTGGGTAAGATTTTAAAGAGAAAGAAAATCCAATCAGAACAAAAAATTATCTCACAGGCATAACGCAAATTATAATAAAAAATTGGAAATTTTTGATTTATTGGATTCTCGAAAAATTATTAAAAGTAACTCAAAACTCATTTTAGAATAAAGAATAATAAATAAGTTTAGCATATACATATATGCGTATGTACATATAAAAAATAAATTAAATACAATACATACATTCTGGTCACCCTGTACATACGGTACCAGACAACGGACAAACCTATATATTTGTTTAAAAAACGTTCAAGCCTAGTTATTTATTGAATTATGTATATGTATTTGCTTGAAGGTGGGCGTTTGGCTGCCAGAAGAGTTCATGGAGGGTCGAATAGGTGTGGCAATTACCGTACTCCTCACACTTTCTACTGAATCGGCGGGCGCCCGCGAACATTTGCCAAGCGTTTCCTACCTCAAAGTGAATTTTACATTTATTCTTTTGCAACTTTAATGTCCTTAAAAAAATTTATAATATTTTCATTTAATTTAGGCAATAGATTTATGGTTTGGTTACATTACGGGTTTTGTATTTTTTACGCTTCTTCAAACGCTTTTCATTATCGGTTTCGACAAACGCGCCAACCAATTGGTAAAAATTCAATTTCTATATGTATGTATATAAATGTCAAAATCGTTCTCGTAACATTGTCTTAAAATTTTGAGGTCATTGATGAATTTGATGAATTCCGTAGGCATTTTGCAATTCCAATTTTTACCTTATTATTCATAAATTCAAGTTTCAATTTTATCCGGAGACATGAAGACTTTGACAAGATTTTCATTTCCAAATTTGGCCTATGCATCTAAACAAAACTTATTTTTATAGAGAAAGTGGGCAAATCGAAGACGTCTTGACTTGACGCAGGAAGCGCGCGAGTCGATGATCATGAAGGCTAACAGATACCATAAGACGGGCAGGTATGTACGATCTTACTTGTAGTATTCTCTAAATTTGTTTCTAATTTTATGCGTAAGAAAATTTTAAAAATTTAAAATTGATTTAGGTATTTGGACAATTTCTGCCGCGTGTTTTATCCGTTGAGTTTTCTGTTGTTTTTGATTATGTATTATTTCGTGTTCACGGAAGGCCGGCAAGACGATTGTATTTCCACGCGTTAACTACGTGGGAATTAGTGACAAAACGTTTAAAAATACTTTATTAAAATATATTGTTAATTTTTACATTTGAATACATATAAACGATATTGTACACCGGTAATTATGTATTGGCTACTATATTCTACACGTATCGTATCATATTGCCAAACTCTCATTCCTTTTCATCCCGTAAGCCGACGATAAATAGCAATTTTTGAATGTGAATATTTGATTATTCGGCTTTGGTTGGCGAGAAAAGTTTTCGCAATGTTTCCAATTTTTTGCGATTCTCTTCAATGGGCTTTTTTGTGAAAATGTCGACCCATGGTGAGAACCGGCGCTTCAAAAAAAGTTATAATATGTATTTTAGAATTAAAATCGAATAATATTATTTTTTTTATTTGTTAACTTTTTAACTAAAAAATAATAATTTGAGCAAAAATTGGCTGACATGCACATAAATAAATAGTTTGCTATATTCAATTTCCGAACAACCTATATATGTTTTCTGAATTCAAATTTGTTAAAATGTTTACCTTAATATACAAATGACGAATTTCATCAAACCATGGATGCTGGAAAACTTCGTGAATATTTGCAAAACGGTTTTGATATGAACATATTGTTTTCGTCAAAAATTGCCTGGCATTTTCACTGACGTACTCCGGCACTTCCACATCCTACGTACATATTTTTAAAGATTTAGTATACATATCTGCATGTAAGTTATATACATACAATTTCTATTAAAATTTAATTATTATTTTTTCAAATAGTTTTGACCAGTGAAAAAACCTTTAAATTCAGGATGTTGTCGATTACGGTATCAAGTGGCAGATTTCCGGTTTTGTTGAAGGGATTAAAGCCAAATAGCGCTTCGTAGAGCATTACACCCAATGACCATATATCTGCACGACTATCGTAAATCTACAAATGTACCGTATCCATGCTACTTTAATACATGTTATTTTTTACACAAAATAAAAGTACCGGCTGTTCCGCATTCAATGCCTCCGGCGCTAAAGTATTTAGCGTACCGAAGATGTTTCCCGGCACTTCTTTCGCATTCATCAGTCGACTCATTCCGAAATCCGAGATCTCAAAATAAGTAAGATTAAGCAGAAATACTATATATTGCTTTAATAAAAAATATTTCATACATATACAAATATGTATTTGATTTTAAAAAGTTATTTCCTAAACATGTATTATATAAAAATTTAAATATGTATAAACTACGTAAGGGTTACTGGTGGAAATTATTTAATTGTCCAGTACATTTGTGACAAATTCATTTTTCCCGTGTTTTCCCCAGTGACTTATTGGTCATTTGAGCTTACCGCAAAGCGAGTTTGAAATACGAGAGTGTTCGTCCACTTCATATCGTGGTGGAGTACGCCGAGGGCGTGAATGGCCATGAGACCACGCACGACGTCGAATATCGCAAATCTCACTACGAGTTCCATATCCGCATATTCGCCATTGTAGTACGCACGCACGTTGTTGATCATATCGAAACCGTCACTGAATGTGGCAAGATCCATCGTATAATAGATGAAATTCCGATCCTTAACTTTTCGCACTTTCAATTAGAATATTATTTTATTTTTATTAGTGTTGAAACAAATTTGGGTCCAAACTCAAACTGAACTTCGATCACCAGCTAAAGTTCGCTTTTGAACCGAACTCGAACACTTCCGAAATCTTAAAGTTCGACGCCGAACAAACACTAAAAAACACCACAAACTGTTCGATTTCGAACTCAAACCGAACTGTTCGTTTTAACACTAATTCTTAAACGAACAGAAGACTACATATTGGGGCAATGCAAATCTAAAATAATATGGTATAGCGTGTTGTTCGAGTTCGTAACGTTCAAGTTGGACTATTTTTTGGACGTTCAAATTCGAATTCAGTTCGGATTCGAAGACGAACTTTATCCAAGTGGTGTTCGAAGTTGGTGTTCGTTTCAACACTATATTTTAATAAGTTTAAAGTACCATACTTTTCATCTTTTCACTTACTTTGTATTTCCGATTTATTTTTATGACGTATTTGCTTTGAAGTGTAGACATTAAGTCAATTTCAAATTTCGTTCTTTCCAATGCTGAAAAATTGAAATTTTTACGAAAAACTGAAGAAAAAGTGAAAAATCTCACTGAAATCTTTTTTGATACGTTTCACTCTTTTCAGTGCTTTCACTTTGCCGTGAATATTCACTTTGAAAATTTCGCCGTCTCCGCCTTCATTCACAAAATGATCTTTCGTCAATTGCGATTTCAACTTTTTTGGAATTGTTGGATACTGAAAGAAGAATTTTGAGAACTTTTTTTTATTTAAAAAATTTAATTTGAAAAAGTTTGTAAAATAATTAAAAATAGAATTAATATTACTTGCTTAATCGGAGGTCCTCTAATTTTCAATAGCACACTTTCCTCCGTTTTTTTGCCTTCATTGACATCGTGGAAACCAGTATTCGGGACGTTCGCAGTCATCTAAACAACTTTTACGTGTACAGTAACCAACAGCAAATTGATTAAGTTACTTGATTGCCGTTAAACCCGCTCCACGTAGATTCGAGCACATATTTGGGCAGAATCGCGTAATTGTCGTAAATGTGATGGGGCGCTAAAGAGTATGTGCTGTCAACGGAGTGTGAAACGCTTCCCAGACTCTGCTGGTCGTTTACATAAAGTTGCGGCATGTGTGCCTGAAAAATGCAGTTTAGATACAGTGTTTATTAAATACAGTATTGATTTTACTAATTTATTACTTGTTTTTGATGTGCGAACGGCGGCAGCGTTTCATACTGCGTCGATTTCCACTGTGGGTTTAGCTGTTGTTGGGAGGAAGGCGAATTAATCCAAATATTTTGTTTGTCATATCCGCTTGTACGGTACTGTGTGGGACGTGCATCGTATACGGTATAAAGCGCGTTATTATTATTTATGTAATTACTGTTTGCTTCTATAGGATCCGGTGAAAATGATGCAAACTTTGCATTTATTTTATGCGTTTTTATACGTTTGTGTTTACGAGTTGCACAGTAACCACGTTGGATGTTGATGTACAATATGACAACAAGTGCCATGCAAATCTTAGCTTTGAATAACGCCATCTCAATTTAAAAAAATCAATTAAAAAATCAAATAATTAATTAATTAATAATTTAAAAATTGTCAAATATATGCAAATTATCGGTAATCTCGTTTTTTGGCTTCTTCACTAACTTTTCTTATTTTACATTGTATCTAGCCGTCAATCTTTTTAATCAATCTTTTAGCTTAAAATTTCTAAATATAAAAAATTAATTATAAAAAAAATGTTTAATAAATATTTATTTTACATTTAATTCGTTTTTCAAAAAGTATTTACCTTAATTACATATTGACGTTTAGATAAACAATATTGTGATTTTTTAGCTACCGACAAAAATCGATAATATATAAATTATTTTGTAATGTGCAAAGCAACTTTAGACACACAAATATATATCAACATGTATATATTAAAATTCAAAAAATCACATTTTTTAATTTCACAAGGTAATGCAATTTTTTTTAACAAATTTACGTAAATATTTTTTTGGAGTTATTTGATTTATTAGATTTTTTCGATATGATATGTACACATGTGTTTCTGTAATAAAATGTCTTCAAAACGTGTTTTTGTGTGACTTCAATAATTTTTTAAATCATGAATCAAGAATTGAATCGTAATTGAAATGATTGAAAAGATTCAAATGAATCATTTGTCTGTCGAAATCACCTTTAGGGATGGGGGGATTACGCGTGGCGCAGCCGTTTGGGAGGGGGTGGCGCAGGTTTCGGGTGTGGGGAGGTGGGGTGGCGCAGGGGAAAGGAGGGGGTAGCGCGGTTTGGGCGAGGGAGGGGTGGCGCGTTGGAAGGAAAGGTTTAATAGTTTTTTTTAATTAATGAACTTTCTGAATTCAAAAATGGTCTTATTTCCATTCTACGATCATTTTAGAGTGATTTATGGTCATTTTTGGGGTGGCGCACCAAATCGCAATTTTTCGCGGGAGGTCACGCCGAGCTATGATTTGAATCATGATTCGAATGAGTTGAATCATCGAAGATGAAGACCGTAATTCAAGTGAAAGCTTTAGTTTTTAACCGAAAAGATTGACAATTATAAATAATTATGTATAAATAATTGTTTTTTACGTACGCATTGAGGCATTTTGGAATCTGAGGTTTTTCGAGGAAATGACCTCGCACAAATATTTATAACTTTCGCATAAATGTATTTTTATGTTTTTTATCGTCCACAAAAAACACTTAAATTGTCTTTTCACTAAATGCCGTGAAAGCTGACTGTTTGAAGAAGCATTAAAAAGTGCGTGATTACAAATTTTTAATTTAAAAAATTAAATATTCATGGATTTAAAATGCAAAACATAGTACACAATGTATTTTTTTCAAAAATTTTACGACAAAACTATGATAAAGATGTTGAAGTTATCGGACGACAGCGTAATTTTGCGTTTTCCACCGTAATATTTATATAAATATTGACTTTTTAAAGTTTAAAAATAATAAACTTTGAATAATTTGCCCACTATTTTTTCGTTTTCATTTTTGTGAATATCCATTTTTCAGTTTTATTTAAGGCTTTCTTAAAGACTTTTTAATTCGAAATCTAATTCAAAAATTTGAAAACGTCGACAAAATGGTAAGATTTTTGCTAATTTAATTTTTAAAATTTTTGATTTTTGTATTATCGTATATTTTCATTGAACATCATTTATACACATATTCTGTAATAATAACATATTTTCAATTGCAGTTTGGACTCATTCATGATAGCATTCGGCAGGCAAGTAATTTTGCAAAAAATTAAAACATTTTTTTGTAAATTAGACCAAATTTTTTTTTGTTAATTTTTAGATAACTGTGCGAACGTATGGCGAAGAGTTTTGGCGACTTTGCATGTATGTTGTTGTATTAGTATGTGTTACACAAAAAGTATATATGTACATATTGTTCAAAAAATTTGCGCGCTTTTCATTTAAATTTTTCTGCAAAAACCCAGCTAGATAGACAAGAAATGGGTCCAATGTGGAACTTGCGCAGAATTAAACGCAAAATTCGAATCAGATAATTTGAAATACCATCGTAGTTGGCTTCTCCAGAAAGAAAAACGATTTCTGAACAACTTAAAACATTTTTTGTGTGGCATTCTTTTGTATTATACCAGCCTTTTTACAATAAAAAGTTTATACCATAATAAATTTGAAGACTTTCTAAACTAGAAAATCATAATTCGTAACTTTTAAGTTTTTAAAAAACCTCAAAAAATGCTTTAGGCAAAGGGCAGGTTTCGAAAGCGGCAAAGAGAACATCGTGAACCACCACTACCCCGACGAGGACACCTACGCCATCGTTAATGCCATCAGCGCCCTAGCCAGTTTGTTTTCTTCGTAATTAAAACGCTTTCATTTAATGAATTAATTAAGTGTGTCTTCGTAATTTTGTCGTCCTAAATATATGTAAGATATGACCACGAAAAGTTTTGTAATTTACATTAAACTTTTTTAAATACGTATAATCTGCAACAACAAAAAACTTTCTTTTGAAGATTGAATTGGCGTATAATGAAAAACGAATTTTAGAAATCACGAGAGAAGATGTTTGGGAAATGTACGGTAAGTTCTTCGTGGAATACAATATGAACAATGGATGGGAGGAAATGTTGCGATGTATGAGCCCAAATCTTAAAGTATGACTTTTACAAATATTACAATTTTTCAAATTGTTCAAATTTAAAAAAAATCAGCGAAAATTGAGACAATTGATAAAATAATAACATGCCGCAGAATGCAAATTTGAATATTCAACAAAAACTAGCAATATTTCAGTTGTATAGACGTGAAATTTGATTGAGCAAATTATCCTAAAATAAAACAAAATCACACCAAAAAACTCACTTGGCGATGTGATAAAAATCAATACTGTAAATCGATTAAGCACATTTCTAGTAAATAGAGAACCAAAAAAACTGTTCTCACGGATATTCTAAGAAATTTGATTACTTTAGAAAATTATGTATTAAAAGCGAAGAATTTCTAAAAAGATCAAGATTTAAAAAAAATCAATTTTAAAAAATTTCACAAAAATCTAAAATTTTGGAAATTTTAAATGGTAAATTTAAGGAAACACACAAATATGTAATGTAAATAGTATAAATGTTTATAATAACACAATAACCTAATAACAACATGATAACAGACAATAACAAATAATTATGGTGTTAATAATAGATAAGTTAACACGTATTGTGGCCACATGACTTGCATTGAGTATGTACTTGTATTGAGTATGTATTTTCTTTATCAAATAAATTTTTAACGAAAACATTGAAAGGTGTGCTTAGGGTTTTTTAAACAATTTGGATTCGCTGCATTACTTCATCGACCACGTCGTCTACAAAGCAAATCTTCGCGGGCCGTCTTTTCGTTGTGAAGAGACGAGCGAGGATACGATAGTTCTTCACTATTTCACAGGGCGCAGCGGTCTCTATCCCATTGTCAAAGGTAATCCACAATTGGATGGTTAACACCTACAATTAAAATTTAATACTTTTTTCTAAAACATAACGTCAAAGCAATTTTCTAAGTTCTTACATGCTATGTACAATTAAGCTTGTAAATGAGTTATTTTGTAGGAATTATCAGCGAGGTAGCCCGGGTCGTCTTCAACATTGAAATCGGAATGACCGTAGCCGGCCGCACTCAGCGCAGCGTACAGTTGGCAATGGGCGAACGCGTCGAAGAGCACGTCACATTTATCATCAAGGTGCTTAATAATGTGTTATAATATTACCGCACATAATTGCTTTTTTTTCTGGAACTTACATGCGGTATCCATCACGGTTTTTTAGCTGCAAGGTGCTTCCGCGCCGAACAGCTCGAATCGTCAGCCTTCGGGCCATGAAGCGGTCAGCATAAAAGTGCCGCAACCAATTTACGGAAAAACCGCCGTCGACGGCACCGCCGAGATCGACGGCGCGTGGAAATTGCGCGTCAATCAGTTTGACTTTGCCGCCCTTTTGCGTTTGTTTTCATTAATTTTTAATTTTAATACATAATTTTAAAACAAATTTTCTTATTTTTGTTCAATAATAAAAAATATTTCTAAATTTCAGCATACCATTTCATAATCGACCGTGAATGTCGTTTAATTCAATGCGGTGACGCGCTATCGTAAGTTTGACAAAATGAAACGAAATGATCACGTAATATATACATATATATGTATTAAATTTCAGGAAGCATGTTACGTTGGATTTGCTTCAGCCAAAAACGCCCATAATTCGAATTTTTGAAATTTACCGCCCACAAATTCCTTTTGATTTCGAAAATATTCTCAATTTTATTAATGGAGTTTTTGTGCTCCAAGCGCGAAGTTCGCCGCTTCAAGTTCGCCAGCAACAGCGAAGCTCCGGCAATTCAACGTAATTAAAAAAAACGCATATGTAGTAAAAATAACAGCAATTTTTAAACAAAAAAATTGTTAAGGTATAAATTTTACAAAAAATAAATAAATAAAAAACTTTTGTGAATTTAGGGGCGAAGACAGCGCAACAGTTACGAACGATACCGTACACGCACAGCATTTGAAACTAAAGGGTCAAATGTTGCTGCTGGACTCTGGAGATAAAATAATATACATTTGCTCACCGTACGTCACCAGCGTACCCGACCTGCTGCAGTACGGACTACGGTTGAGCTCTATACCGGCTCACGACGCCACCCGCGATCTCGTTCTCCTGAATCAACAGCGTTTGAATGACGTCGAAGACAAGTTTGATAATACATACATACTTATTTTGTTTTTTAGAAAACAATTTTGTAGATAAACTTAGATTTTAGGGAGATAGAATACATAAACATGCAAACATATTATGTTTATGTGTACGTATTCTGAAGTATTGCGTTTAAAATCGAAGTTTTTAGTTTGATGAAAAATATTATTATTTGTATTTTTAGTTTACAGTTGGAAGCAAATAACGATCAGCTTGAGGCAATGGCTCGGGATTTGGAAGCGGAGAAAGGAAAGACTGATGCTTTGCTCAGAGAAGTTCTTCCGCCCTCAGTGGCCGTTCAACTTATGAACGGCCTCTCCGTTGACGCGCGTAATAATTTATTTTTTATGCAATCTTTTTAATTTGAAAATAAGTATACATTATTTTAGGTGAATATCCGGAATCTACTGTAAGTTTTCTTACCGCATAAAATAAAAAATATTCTGTTTAAATGTAAAATTTGGACAATTTTGAAGATTGGCGATTTAGGTGATGTTCAGTGACGTGCCTGCTTTCCACTCGATCGTGCCCAAATGCAACCCCACCGAAGTGGTGGTGATGCTCAACGATTTGTTCGTGAAATTTGATCGTCTAATCACTTTGCAAAATGTAAGCTTGCTTGTAAATACATAAATGTAAACTTTATTATATGCTTAATGTGTGTTCTTTAGGTGTACAAAGTGGAAACGGTAAGCATTTTGAGTTTTCAATTGATTCAGTTTTGCGAAAAGTTTTGTAAATTTTAACAAATGTTAAAACTTGGAAAATTGATAATCTTATATGTATAAATAACCATATATCTATGTAGTAAATAATTCTACATGTAATACACAGTAAATTTAATACGTAGTAAATTTCACTAAACGAAATTAAAAAACAATTGAAGATCGGAGATTCGTATATGACAGTGGCGGGTGTACCAGAATTTGTGGAAAATCACTGCGAAAAGATTTGCCATGTTGCGTTGGGAATGATTTGGGAGGCGCGTACTGTACTCGATCCCATCGACCATCAGCCGCTGAGAATTCGCTGTGGGATCCATAGCGGCAATATCGTAACCGGTGTTGTTGGCCAAAAAATGCCAAGGTCAAAAAAATAATTAATACATTAGCTGAAATTACTATAAATATCATTTGCAGATACTGTCTGTTTGGAGATACGGTAAATACGAGTGCTAGAATGGAAAGTCACTCGCCCGCCGGTCGAATTCACTGCACAAATGACACTGTCATGTAAGAAATTTATTCGTTTTTTTTAATATTTTACGCTACTCGACAAACAACTAATAATATATGTATGCAGGCAATTGCGCATAACCTATAAAAAAATAATTGTAAAATATGCAAAAATGGCAATAAATTATAACAACCGCTAAATTATAACAACCGCTAAAATGGCAATAAATTATAACAACCGCTAAAAACGTTTACAACTTTGGCTGAAAATGTCGAACATGTCCTAAATCCTGGGCAGTTAAAGCGGTTACCCTGTTACCCTCTTTCCGATAACAGGGCGCATGTTCAAGTATTGCTAGGGGATATTCCCTTTTCGATATCTACATACACACAACGAGAACGATGAATACGGCGACGACACAGACGAGAATACGGGGGCCTGGCACGTTTTCTAATACTATATAATTTTGTAGACAGTACATTTCCAGTAATTTACTGCTAGCCAATTTACTGCAAAATGTACATACGTGAAAATTTAGCGCCGCTCAAAAAACAGGACGGTTCGACTTTTTGTCGCGAGGGCGAATAATGATAAAAGGCAAAGGCGAAATGGAAACTTTTTTCTTGTTAAAAAGTTGCAAAAAATCGATGTGGGAGATCATTCAGCAGAAAAGAGGTAATTTGCGAGTTTTTTATGATTATTGTGCATTTAAAAATACATTTTATATATTTTGCTACATATATGATTTTACTCATTTGAGACGAGAACAAACACAGCATTGACGGCTTCACCGAACTTTTCGATGGCATCGAAGATGAAGTCGATCACGTTCTGCCAAATCTTGTTTCGAAGACTTGCACAATTTTATAACCAAACAATTTTAATAGCTATTTTTATGGTTATCAGCTTATCTAACGGTTTAAAAGGTTTAAAATAAAAAGAAATTTTTTAATTAAAAGAAATTGAAGCAACATTTTAGTTCCAAAATCTGTAATTTTTTTCTAAAATTTACATCAATTAGAGTGTCTTTGAATGTGCCACTGATCAATAATCAATGAAATTTAACTGAATGATATTTAAAAAATAATTAAACACCAATTAATTTTTTTTTAATAATTAAATACCAATTAATAATTTTTTACATACTTTTGACATTGAAATAAATGAAAAACTAATTTTAAGAATTTATTATGAATTTATTTTTAAACACATTAAAGAAGCACGAAACAATGAAAGACGCTGATAATGACCGTTACTACATGAGACATACAATAATATTAAAAATAAATTATTTTTTGCCAAAAATACGTTATGCAATTGTAAAAGTTTGTTGTTGGCAGAAATTGTTGTTGTTTGTACTATTATTATTGTTGTTGTTATTGTTGTTAGCAACATTATTATTGTTGTTGGTGGTGGTAGTATTGTTGTTGTTGTTGTTGTTGTTGTTGTTGTTGTTGTTGTTGTTGTTGTTGTTGTTGTTGTTGTTGGCGGCGATGATCGCTTTTAGCTGTTCGAGTTGGCTGTGAAGTTTTAGCATTTCTTGCCGCAACTCACCATTTTCGCGCTCTAACTGCTGCGCGCGACGAGAACGGTATTCGAAGACGGCGCGTCGATTGGCGCGGCAACGTTTTGCCGCCTCGTTATTTCTCCGCCGACGATCCATATACTTAAAAATAAATAATCTCTAATAAATATATCAAAAATATCACTTTTATTATTTTGTTTTCTTTTTGTTTTCTTTTTCTTCTTTTCTCTCTCGACCTCTATTTTTTATCCATATTTCATATTTTATTCCAAAAGTTATTTTGTTTACTCTTATACCTGAGTTTGATTCAAGAAAAAAAACGAAAAAATATGTAAATAAACCCTCTCTAAATCAGGTTTTGAGCCGTCGCTAAACATCCCGTCCACATTGCCGTAATTGTCAAACACGTTTGTGAATGAAATGGATCCGTCCTCGGCGTGAACGATCATCATCCCACCGTTATTAGCGCACGAATCGTCGCTAGCCATCGACGCGCAACTGTCGCGCCGCCCCACATTCGCGTAACAGTCGTCCATCGGCGCCAATTGATCCGCTACTGTTGCTGCGGATGAGCACCAGGGCTGCTACGAAAAGCAATTTTTAAATTGAAAAATTTTACACTAAATTTTGTAGACAGATTTGTTTCAAAAAATTGTAGCGTGTCACAAGAAAAATATTTCAAAAATCTTTTTAAATTATAATAAATCTTTTCCACTAAACTTTTTTATTTTTTTAATTCAAAAATTTTGGTGGATTTAATGAAAGCACCCCTAATTTTGACGCTTCTCCGCCACCATTTTCTGTTACAATAACGCTAGCAGCCGTTGATAAAGCTGATGACGTATCCGCCGCCAGCCGCAGACGAAGCCGAGCCGATGTGCTATTGCTGCTACCGTAGCTCGAGTCCGTGCTACGCGGCGACAACACGGAGTGTTCGCTGTCGCTTTTAGCGCCATTCGCCGACGAAGTTGGTGTCGAGTAGATGGACGATGAGTAGACAGACGCGGTGGAGTGTGATATCGAGGCGCTTGCGTCTCGGTCATTTGAGGAGAGCTCGTTTCGAACGTTCTCCAACTGGCGCTGAGTCGTAATTGAGGCGCTCTGAAATTTAACTATTACTACTGATGTCCGGACAACTCATACCATGACAACTCATACCACGACAACTCATACCAAAGACAACTCATACCACGACAACTCATACCATGACAACTCATACCACGACAACTCATACCATTATAAAATATCGTTCAATTAACGTACTGAACAATAAGCTCATATACGAAGGATTTATTTATTCAATTGGATAAACTGCAC
>SAUE01000014.1:0-16587 GCA_009724625.1 Deladenus siricidicola | reverse complement strand
AAAATTTTGGAAAATTTTGAAAAATTTGGAAAATTTTGGAAAATTTTGAAAATTCTGAAAATTTTGGAAAATTTTGAAAAATTTTGAAAATTCTGAAAATTTTGGAAATGTCGGGTCCGCAAATGTTCGTCCGCAAATGTCGGGTCACCCTCAGGGCGCATAAATTTTCTATATTTGAGATTGATGTCATTCCACTCAGCTTTTGATGATCTTTAGATAGGTATATAAAAATTTGCAAAAAGTCGCGGGCCCTAATCTATATTGTAACTCGCTTCGTGGCTAACACATTCCTGAAAGGTTTAACTAATTTTTAATGTTTAACCAATTTTTAATTAAAAAAAACTCAAAGAAATTTTTTAGTATTATTTTGTTACAAAATTTGCTACAAATATTTAGGCAAAAAATTACTTTACAAATTGGATTTTTTTAAGAAATTTGTTTGGTTTTTTGGAGGACTAATATCGCCGTTTTAATAATATCCAAAAAATATCTTTTCCGAAAAAAGAATTATCGCCAAAATGGCAGAGAAAGCCGAAAAGCCGAAAATGTGAAGACAGAAAGAAAATGTGTGGCCGAAAGAATTTTATATTAGTCCACAAAAGTATTCCTTTCACTTTTTGTTTTATTTTTATTTTTATTCTACTAAAATACACTCAATTTGTGCCGACGGCAGTGAAATTTTCCATTTCCATTTAAAAAACAAATAAAAGCGTAAAAAAATTTGCAAAATAAATTGGATTTAGCTTCCAATTAATTTTGAGTACTTTTTGTTTAATTATTGCAAAAATTTCAAATTTTTGCTAAAAAGTCGCAACTATTTTTTATTCATTTTTTAGATAATAACTGACTTCGGACTTGGCAAAAATTTTGTCACAAAGCAAATAATTCTAAGAAATTATCCCCAAAAAATGAATGATAAATTTTTGTAAACTTTTATTTTTGCATTATTTTTTCAAAATTATTTTTGCAAATTTTGAATGAAAATAAATGTATTTTTCTCTGAACACTCCATCAACCACAACAATCTTTTACAATTATGAGTTTGACTTTGATGTTATAATATTCCAATTTATTTTGCAATTTGCCATTATTCATAATTTGCAAAAAAATGGTATTTAGAAAATTTAAAGAAGTCTGAATATATTTTTTGCTTTTACTTTTTGTTTTGATTTTTGTGAAGAATTCTTCACAATTTTCCATTTTCGATTTTTTTTGTATTTTTAAAAGCCTTTAATATTTTTTGCTTTGAATTTTTCCTTTTAAAATTCACTATTTTCGGCCGATGTTTTTTAATCATTTTTTGCTGAATGTATACACACATATTGTAGAGGTCGTCAATATTTGGAAAAAAATCAACTTTAAGAAAGAATTTAAAGGTTTAATACATATCAGTGTTATTTATGCACGCCTCCCTCATCCATCATCCGCATCCAACCTCCGGAGACGGAAACAATCTTTTGAAAAATTTTGGAGGTTGGGATTTTTAAATAGTTTTTATAATTTTGACTTGTTTTTTGTCTTTTGACTTGACTCGCGCAAAAAATGCATCAAACTTTTTTATTTTCCGCCGAAATTTGCGGTATTGTATATTTGCGTAAATTGCGGTAATTTGCGTACGGTAATAATTAATTAATCTCCGTCCACACGCACGCTACCGTCAACGGACTTCACCGGGCCACTGCACAATCTAAAACGAGGTCGAGAGTCGCCGTCCCTACGCACGCTACCGTAATCGGACTTCAACGCTTCACTGTACAATCTAAAACGAGGCCGAAGGCCGAGAGTCGCCGTCCCTACGCACGCTACCGTAATCGAACTTCTCCTCGCCACTGTACAATCTAAAACGAGGCCGAAGGCCGAGAGTAGCCGTCCCTAAGCACGCTACCGTAATACTTCAACGCTTCACTGTACAATCTAAAACGAGGCCGAAGGCGAAGGACGGACTTCACCAGGCCACTGTACATTCTAAAACGAGGCCGCAGGCCGAGCGTCCCCGTCCCTACGCACACTACCGTAATCGAACTTCTCCTCGCCACTGTACAATCTGAAACGAGGCCGCAGGCCGAGCGTCCCCGCCCATACTGCACCCGCCACAACAGCTAGACTCAGTCCAAGGCGCGCCAGCGCCTTTAACCAAAAATCAAAATTTTCCACAAATCAAAAAAATAAAAAAACGACAGGCGCGAGTGGCTCGCTCCGCTCGCCACTCGCGCCGGACGAACGCAAGGCGCACTGGGGCACGCGTGCCAGGCGCGCAGCGCTGGTTTTCTAGGATAATAAAGAAAAAAACGTAATCTGATGTTAATTTTTGTTCATTTTTATGTTCATTTTTCAAGATATGTTCAAAATATGTTCATTTTCAATTTTTTATAAAAAGAAATACAGGGTGGCATGCATTTAATAGAAAAAAAATCGAAAATGAACGAAAATGAAAAATGCATGAGTAAACGCACTGAAAAATCGACTCGCGAACAAATTTTTTGTCTCGCGACTTTGGAGGCTCAAAAAAAATTTCGTAGGCTCTGAAACAAATCTGAAACAAATAAGGCAAATGCCTCTCAAAGTTAAATTGATAAAAAATAAAAAAATTTTACAAATTAGTGCATTGACTAACTACTTATGTTTTTACGTCTTCATTTTGTTTTTTACATGTTTCGCATATCTTAGTTTTTGCTGAATCTGTAGTATAAATTAATCAAAGAGGAAGAAGCAAACATGAAGTATCCTCAAAAAGATTTGGGACACAACTTTTTTCGATTTTCGCTTATAAGTTAATTTTTGATTTTGGAAATTTTTTCAAAAATAGTTTTCAGAAATTTTCTTTAGAAATTTCTTCAAAAATATTCAGAATTTTTTTCAGAATAGCAAAAATCAAAATATTCAGAATAACAAAATTTTTGCGCTGCCGCAACTATCGTCACTCGATGTATTCATTTTTGTCTATTTTTGTTTATTTGTAATTTGCATATTGTGTTCATTTGTACATAATGTATTAGTATCAGATTAAATCAGTTTTCTTTTCTTTTTCACTTTAGCTTAAGGAATTGGCTTGGTAAAGGTTTATCGTCGCACATTTATCGTCGCACTATGTATGTATGTATTACCGAGGCAAAATAAAAAATAAAAAATAAATTACGGTTTATCTCATATTCAAGCACTAAGGCATTATAACTTGTTATTTTTGAACAATTACCGCATCCGAAGCTCTCGACGAGATCAATCAAACCGATTTTTTCTTTAATTTTTCAAATTTTCGATTTTCAAAATTTTAAATTAAAATAAGACAAAAACATTTATTTTTTATGAACTTTTGTTAATAAAATATTCATTGCTCCTCAATAAAATTTTGAAAAAAAAGGTGCTTGATTTTGTACATGTTTACATTGCAATCGTTTTAAAAAACATTTCAGCAGCGTAGCAAGCCATTTATATCGTCTTTGATATTTCCACTCGATTCTTGTAAAAATTCTTGTACATTTTTTGCACAAAAATGTGAATAGGCGCAAAATTTATTTGTGCAATTTTTTGTTCTCAAACGCACACGACAAACGATGAGGTTGTTAGCACAACTTTTTTTTCACTCCCCTGCCATCATCGGAGTGGTGAAGATGATGAAGTGTTGTATTTTTGGTTGTATTTTTTAGTGTTTCCATTTGTATTTTTGCGTATGGCGTCGTTGGCGGCTGGTTGGTTGGTTGGGGGGGGTGACGACGATGGCAAAATATTGACTGATAAAAAAAGAAATGAACGAAAGAAAAACAAAAGAAAGAACGGCTGGAAAAAAGCAAGGGAAATTCTTCTCTCTTTGTACGATTAGTGTGAAATGTTATTATTAGTTGTTGAGAAAGAACAATAATAATAATAGAGAAAGATGACTTTTTGCTTTTGTAAGCTTTCCTTTCGTTTTTGTATTCCGACCAGCCGGCCTTCCCTTTTTTTCTTTCTTTTTTTGCCGTGCAAAATGCACAAATTCTTTCAGAAAATTTCAGAGTGAAATTTGTTTCGAATCCGTTCGCAGTCATTCTTTCACTTACATTATCATTGTATTTAAATATTTCATATCAAAGTTGAGCCTCACTCCTCTCCAAACATCAACGAACAAATATTTTGTAAAGTTGCTTAATAAATTATTAGTGTCGGATATAAGATCGCATGTAAGATAATGTCGAATATAAGACGCATATCGGATATAAGATACATATTGAATATAATCTACAATAGTATAATCTAATCTGACCTGATCTAATCTGATCTGATCTTAACTAATCTGATCCGATCTGATTTGATCTGACCCGCTAGAATCCTATCAAAGGTTACTAAATTTAGTTTTTATTCAGATATTTTCATTCCAAACTGTTATAATTATTTAAATTTGCCAAATATAAAAAATTAACTGGGAAAATATTTTTCTGGAAAATGTACTTTATTAAAAGTATAATTTTTCACGAAAAAAATATTTAAAAAATGCCTGCAAATATTTTTTACATTTTATTATTCGAAATTATCAGCAAGTCAACATCTGCAAATTTTTAATCCCTCTGAATTTTTATAATTTCATTTATTTTTCTTATCATTAGACAAAAAACATTTTTTGAAAGGGTGGTCCAATTTAAATTTTATTTATAAAAATTTTATTTATAAAAATTTATAAATAATTCGAATTTGTTTCCGATAAATGTAATTTATTGTAAAAATAGATCTACATACACTTCCGCTTCAAAAAATGTAGAAATATTTTTCGCTGCTATTCGAAAAATAGAAAGCTGACATTAGCAAAAATTTTACATAGATAAAAATATGAAATTATTTTTCTCTGATTTTTTGTGGATTTTCGAATTTTTCTCAGTTTTTTAAATTTTATTAGACTCATAAAACTTTTTTTTCAAAAAAGTAATTGCAAATGAACTGATAAAAAATATGCAACATTTTTGTGAATTTTTATGTTTTTTAATGTTTAATGTGCGTGCAAATTTGCATGTTCTTGTTGGCAGGTTTCAAATCGAATTTATTATAAATTTAGCACGATAGTTTCGTGGAATATTTTGTGGGGCGAGAAAATCACAGAAATGAGGTGGCTGCACAGGCCACCTCCTTCGTCCACAAATTCACAAAATTCTTCCTTTACTTTGACAATTTCATCTGCGTTGCGATGGCACATCGAACATTTTCGCTCCACTGCCACATTCAAAAAGTGCAAACGAAACATTTCTGCCGTTTTGCACGGCAAAATTTCTACCAAATTATTTAAAATAATTTTGATTTCCTTTCTCATTATACCACATTACGGTAGCTGTGGTGTGGTTGACGAAACCACTGTAGCGGATACAGTGAATGGCACCACATATGTGCCAAAAGTAACAGTAAGAGAAGCAGAGGACGTGACCGTAACACAAATAACGGCCGCTGCAGCAGACACGGCGGTATGGCGCAAAACGCCGCCAACGCCCTTCGAAGAAACACCCCCGCTGATGCCAGAATTCAAATTCGATGATGATTCACTACCCAAAATTTCTCCTTCGCAAACAAATTTGACGAATGAGCCGGAGGTGCAGGCAATTTCCATATCTAATAGCGAAATATTTCGCGAAACGGGATACGGCCATAAAAAGCGCTCAAACCACCAATTTCCACAACGAAGACAACAATACACATCAAACGATGAATCGTTCGCCAATCCCACAACGACAACTCCAGCACCATTGAATCTGGCCGAAATTTCGGTCGTCTCGCCTACCGACGAAATCCTCTTTTACGCTAATGAGTCGCTGGTTCACGTGAGGACTGAAAATTGGCTGCTGCCCTTCAATGCTTGCATGGAGGCCCGCTTTCGTCTCGAAGGAAAACGAACTAGGTCAGTATTAATTTCAAATTTTGAGCATAGCTGCAGTAGTTACGTGTAATGTTATGGTAATCTCGGACAAAACTCGTAATCGTACCTGGGATCACTGAATACAATGTGGAATTATAATATAACAATTTTTATACGTCTACAGTAATTGTGTCTACAGTATAGTAGCGCTGTTTGGGTTACATAATCATATTTTGTGTTACTCTTCCATATTGTAAAGATATGTACATAAACTTTAGTGTTTTTGTCAAATTCTAAGTTTTCATTTCATTTTTCAATCCTTCAAAAGCTTCCTTCTCAAACGTTAATGCAAAAAAAAATAAATATGTTTAAATTATCTTTGCAGAAAACATCGAAAAGAAAAATAATACTTTTAATTGCCTTTTGGTGGGAATTTCGTGAGAAATTGAAGTTTCTGAAAATTACGCCTTTACAACCAAAATTCAATTTTTAGCCGCTAAAGGAATTATAAAAAAAACATTTGCGAAAATTAAAAATAATATCCTTTTAAAACACCCCTAAAAATAACGCATGTTTGATCCATGTTACTGTAACACATAAATATGATTGATTAGGTGATTAATTGTAAAATTAATATCCACCCATAACACTGAATGAGTTTAAGGCTTTTTAAACACTAATTTATATAGCTTATATGTATATACATATAAGGATATATGTGTGGTATATATATTATGTGAATGTATATGTATATGAGAAAAACAAAACTTTAGATTGCTCATTTATACGTGCCAAATGACTGAGGGTGGCGAGTGCGTCCTGGACAAGTTTACTGCGTTAGATGCTCTGAACGCGGAGAATGTCGCAAATCACAATGAAACTTCACCGGCCGGCGAGTTCGGCAATTTGCAGATCGAACGCTGCGTTCGTCTTCGCCCATGGATGTACTTCAAAACACCGTTCGCTTTTCACTTCAAATTTGTTCGACGACCGCGCCGATTCAGCGATCCAGCCATGGAGCTGCGGTTTGCTCGGAGGCGACGTCTCGGCCGCCGAGCCACGCGAGAAGTGGGGCGAGTAACGCTTAAGGGTTAGATTTTAGGATTAAAAATCCATCTTGAATATTTTTACAAAGACAACCTAATCTAATAATTCTGGTTTCGCAAAATTTGATATTCCCACTTAATTAATAAACATGCACAAACATAAAATTCCGTATTACTGTAATCGAAACATCCTGTAAAAGATTTAATGGAATGAATCTCAGAAAACAATTACAGTATTTAAAATAAGATTTAAAATTTTAGCTATGCAAGTTGGTTTCTTTCTTTTCTGATCAAAACATTTTCAGGTTTCAAAGAGTGCGATCGATCGTGCGTCAGAGAGGCGGACAGTGGCGGATGGAATGATGAAGGCTCCATTCTAGAGTCGACCTTTTCAGTCGTCAAATACGGAGCAAGCAAACGCCGAAAACGACGTCGCCTTCATCCAAAGGTGGTGTCGAATTAAAAATTTACGTAAGTTTTTGAAAAACCCTCAACTCCAAATAGTTGAAAATGCGTTTTGTTTCCGACGTATTTTTTTATTTATTGATACGATTTACTAACATCGATTTTATGCGTTTTAGCGCGTAAATGTTTTTAAAATATGTACTTTTTATTACTTTTTGTGCTAGCGTTGTATATTTCATATTTGTGGAACGGAACACAAAATCGAAATATGCGTAAACGTATGAACAATTTTTCCCTTCGCAATTCTCATATAGGATAATCATCTCAAGGTAAAAATAACAAAAATTAAAAATTCATTTTTGGAACTTGAATTCCCCGTTTGCCTTTTCAAAAAAATATTGCCATTATATGTGTTTTCATTAAATAAATATTTTCCGGTAAAAATTTAACTCAAAATATTTTTATTTAGTGTTTCAAAAAAATAAAAATAAAGTTACAAAATTAACCCTACAAAACGAAAAGCTTTTTTTGTTTTGTTTTGTCATTTAAAATTTAACTTTGGCAAAAGTTAAATTAAAAATTTCATATTCATTTTTACCTTTTTATACATAAATTAATAAGTAAAATTTAATTTGCATTAATTTTTCAGTTTTTTTTAATTTTGGAAACATTGTTTCTACCATTTCTCACGAAAACCTTTGATTAATTTAAAAATCTTTCTCGACTTTATTTATTTATTGTATATTGCCATGTCACCGTTTAGTCTGCATTTATGTATCTCGTGCTAGAATGTCCAAAATTTTAACATACACATATTCTAAAATTTTAATTATGAAACGTAATTTTGGTCCAAAATTGAAACTTATCAATTTTTAAAACATTAAAAAAACATAGCGCTTCCATTGTAAATTTGCCTCATATTTTTAGAGCTTTATATGATTTAAAATTTTATATTTTTTTATCAAATTTATCTTTCAGTTTTACAAGCATCTCTTTCCTAAATTGTTACGCTTTGATTCGAATTAGGTAACAGAACATTTTTAAATATTTTATTTTTGATCGTCAGAAAAAATAGGAATAAACTGTATTTGGAAACAAAAATTACTTTGATATTCGAATATATAAAAAATATATTTTTAAAAATTTAAAAATGTTTGCCTATTTTTACTGTCTTTTTTTACATTTTGATAATCACTGCCTTTCGGTTATGATAAACATAAGCAATACGAAAGCTCAATCTGAATTTTTTTTTAAATAAAATTTATCTGAAATTGTATGACTTTCTTCACAACCAATATAATTAAATTGCAATAATTTATTTACATAAACGCTGACAAAACATATCTTTCAATTATGCGCACAAAGTATTTTGGTAAGATTTGTCCCCAAAACGCTATAAAATGAGTTGTCCATGAAATTTGTCGTTTTGTTATCTAAGCTTACTACCTACGATTTTCTAGTTAAAATTGCGCTATCCATAAAAAATTGCGTCATGTAATTGCGTCATAAAATTGCGCTATCCATAAAAAATTGCGCCTCTGTGCCGAACGTTAAAAATTGCCGAGATATACAAATAAAACTTGATTAAGGAAAACTTATTGCCAAAAGCACACAGAGCCCACACCCGTTCCCACCGCAAGGCAATCCTCTTGGCAATCCACCTAAAATTTAAATTCTATACATGTTCAACCATTTTTATCATAGACGACGTTGTGGGACATGAAAATTTTAGACGTACCTGAGTAATAAGAACATCCATATCTGTATCGGACAACAATTTTGGCGTAAGACCAGGCGTGTATACCTAAAATATCCATAAACCGATATAAGAATCGAAAACTCGAGTCTTTTAAAATATCCTACAAAAACATTATAATATTAAGAGGTAGGCAACAAAATATAATGGTATGATTTACCTTTAATTTAGCCCCATAGGCGCAACAAATGGCGCCGGTAGACAGGGACATACAGAAGTGATTCACACTGCTCGTGATCGGCTCCATCGGACTATTTGACTCTACCCAGAGTCTCTGAAAACTCACTCGCACATTTACATTTCCTACGTTACAAATAATTTCAATGAAAAAAATCATACATTTTCAATCTCCAAATTTTCCGGATTCATAAACAGTAGCAATCCGTTGCGGAAGCTAAGGCCCAAATAGCCGGCGGAATAGTGAAGACGCGATATGGAGCCCGAGTTATACGACGTCTTCCAACTTCGCACCGGATTCGTGAATTTTCGCTTATCCACCGCCACGAGGTGATTGTCCTCACCCACGGAGTATATGTAATTCGTATCCTCCTGATTTTTTCGGTGATATAGTTTAGAAAACAAAAATCGATCGATGTTTAAAATTCCAATCGATTTCTGCGCAGGTCGTAATTTAATAAAAATATCTATGGAATTCGAGATTTAATTTTCCTAGTCGATCAAAAGGATTTTGGTAAATAATAAATATACATAATCTTAACTGTAGAATTTACCAACCCCTGTCGCCATGCTAAAAACCGATTTCGAGTGATGGCATTTCAATGTGTGTAGAACGTTCAGACCGGTACGCGTATCACACATAATCGGTCCCGCATTGTAGGTCGACGCGTAAATCATATCGCTTCCATCACTCAGACACGACAAAACCGCCGTGTCCATCATCAACTGTGCGCTTGGCTAAAATTATTTTTTAAATAAAATTTTAATAGACTCAAGTTTTGCTCTTTTCTGTGTGGAACGTTCAAAATTAACATACCACCACTGAGGATTCGGATAGGAGCCATTGTTTGAGGTATTTGTCCCAGCCAGCGGAATAGAGCTCCGTATCCCCTTTCATACACAACTGCCAAATCCATCCCTCAAAAGAAAAAAATAATTTTAAATTCTCTTTATAACAAAATATTAACTTTTATAAAAATAAAATTTTTCATAAAAATAATTACCTCATGTGCGGAATCCACTCGCGATGAAACCCATAAACTTTCGTCTTCTTCCTGTCAAAACTATTCACATCTAATTTTTTGAATACCGTTTAATTTAATTTCTAACAACCTGTCGAATCGCGTCCATGTCCCACAGCACAATACTCCGATCTCTGGCCGCCGTGAAGCACATTCGCTTCTTTGTGCCAGTGGCGCAAAACAGCTTGACGGCGTCGACGGTGGCGTAGTGTACCTGTGCCACCTTTGGATGAGCGAGGGAGTCGGGCGCTGCCCATTTGTTTGCCGCCTTCTCCGTCGCGTAGCAGCGCTTCGCCTCGTCAAAACTGAGCGCATCCTCGTGCTCCTTTAAGCGAGTGGGAAGGTGGACGCCGTAATAAGCCTAAAAATGTAGTAGATCCAAAAATATTCCGTATGTCTTGCGGCGAAACCGCGAAAAATCCTAATTTTGCAAAATATAAAAATTGAAATTTTAATTAAAAACCCATTTCTTCAAAACCCTAATTGCAAAGTCATGATTCATTTTCACTTCGTTAGTAGATATGAAAAAATTAATAACTATAAAAGATGAAGCAGAGGTGTGAAGCGCACATCGCAAATAATATTTAATTGTATTAAAAATATTTACATAGAACATTTTTAGCATCCCCCCCCTCAATAATAGAGTTGGGGTTATTTTATATGGTTAGAGCCGCAAAAGCGAATTTCAAAATTCAATTAAAAAAGTTATATATACCTGAGCCCGCTGGAGCCAATACGCATTACGGAGTAGGATGGCGTTAAAAGCCTTACAAGCACAACGAACATTAAGCCACAAATCCGATGTCGAAACATTATCGAAAATTTGTAAAAGCGTCTCGCTGGGCAACTCGTACAATCGCATTCTTTATTTCGGTTAACTATTTACAATTTTAATCAAATCTATATAAAAAAAGGCATTCCCAGCGAGATAATGAATATCGTATCTTACGTTCTTAAATTTTCAAATTTTAGGCAAAAATTTATTTATTCCGGCAGGAGCGAAAAATATAATTAAAGCACATTCACAATTACAAAATATAGTACGAATAATTAATTGAGATCATGTTAAAAATTGATTAATAATATTTACCTAGTGTAAAAACAAAAAATAATTATACCCAAAAAATCACTAAAATATCAGAAAATATTATTAGAAACAAACATAAATTTTTGCAAACTATTCAATCCGCCGCGTAGGAATTCATTTTGCTTCCCTGAACGACGTCAAACGATGGCTCCCACAAAAACAAGTCCTTGTCGATTGTTCGCCGACGAAAGGAGCTCAAACTCGCGTTAAATGCCATATTCTAAAAAATTCCATTGGTAATTTTTTGAATTTTTCCCTGTACATTCTGTGTAATTGTTAAAGTAAAGAAGAAGAGGAAAAAACCGTATCGATGTAGAAGCAGTCATTTCGAAAAGTCAATTTTCCCAGTGCAAGTAGTGTTGAGATAATATCACAGCTGTGGATGGCCGTCTCTATACTCAACTCTAAACATCGAAAATTACATAATATTCTTTTCGTAAAAAAATTGAAAAAATAGGAAGAATAAAAAAATTACACATCAATTACAATTAATCACTCCAACCTTTAATCGATACTGAGTGCTGATTTCGACGACGCCTCAAAGCGCACACAATAGCGGATCTCCAATAGCTTCTGTAGGCGATCAATCCCATATCGGAGAGTGGGTGCTCGGGAGAGCCAATTTTGTGCTCGCGCATCGACAAGTGATAACCTAAATATCGAAAAACTTGTGCTAACTTTCTAAATTATTTTTCTAATTCTTTTCCCAAAACTAAATAATTTTTTAAACATTTTTTTTATTTATAGAAATTTGTGTTTCAATTTATTTCATTTTTTATTTTTTTTAATTCCATAATCAATTTTGACAAAATCATTAAGAATAAATTACTCACTTAAATCGATAAGCATCTTCCCATAGCCTTTGCTTTGGTGTGACGGCAAGGTTAGTAAGCAGCTCAAATTGTTGTTTTTACTTGGATTTTTCTCCTGAAAAATAAAATTTTATAATATTTTATTTAATTTTGGAAAAAAAATTAATTCTTTTATAATTTATTTAAAACAATGCAACAACCTTCGAAAAATAGCCGGCCAACACACATCCTCTATCGGTAATTTCCGTCAGAATGTAGAAAATAAACGTCTCGACTTCGTGATAAAGCGTCTTCGAGGAAAGAAAGAATTTCGCCAATAAACATAAATTCCGGCAATAAATCTTAAAAAATATAAAAAATTAATAACCAAAAAATAATTAAGTCAAATATATAATTGTAACACTTACAGATTCTTCGTTTCCCTCAACTTCCCAAATGTTTACGCTGTTGTCTCGGTAAATTTCATTGCCCGGCGGATGCTTCCACGGACAAAAGCTCTACAATACCGGAATTATTCCATTTTCAATTTGAGATTTTATCATAAATTTAATAATTTGCAAACGCACAAATAAACAAGAAAAAATGTGCGAAAAATATATATAAAGTCAAAAAATTCAAAATTAATACGCTTCAATTCACACGAAAATAACAAAATAAAAACAAACCAAATGATTTTTAAATTGACATAAGTCGGATATCGCGCGAAAGCAAAATTCGCATACGTAAACATTGGGCGAAGAACCGATATTTTCCGGATAAGACGATTCGTATATAGGCTTAAAACGAATATACTGACCGAAATACACCCATTGATTCAGCACATTCATCTTCTGGAGGGCCATTTTTCCGGCCAATGAAAAGTCGCTAAAACAATTTTTTGCATAGCAACAAGTGTAAGAATAAACAAATTCATGAAAAAATAAATTATACGCCAAAAATTGTTGCTTGACAAATAATATAAAAAATATTTCTTACGAGTTCTCATTATTAGTCTTCGGCTCCTCCAATTGCTCAAAATCGATTTTCCTTCGTCCACGTTTTTTCGGCCTATTCAGAACGGGAGTGGTCGCCACGTTTGACAATCCTTGCTGAGTCAGCAGTGAAATCGATGCCATATTCTCATGCAAACGCTCCTGAAGTGCGTCGTTGCCTGCATCCATTGCGGATAACAT
The DNA here is from genome assembly GCA_009724625.1 of Deladenus siricidicola. Lineage (NCBI taxonomy): Eukaryota > Metazoa > Nematoda > Chromadorea > Rhabditida > Sphaerulariidae > Deladenus > Deladenus siricidicola. The sequence goes on along the minus strand of SAUE01000014.1, from coordinate 3,301 downwards.
CCTCATTTTGCTCAAATCTTCTTCAATCTTGACGTGGAATTTTTTCGGTGATTTATTCGCATTCCTCTTCAGCGGACTTGCACGTTTCGACGGACTTTTTGAAAGCTTCTTTCGCGGCGTTTCCAAATTTTCCGCCGACTTTCGCAGAGGAGAATTCTTCACACTTGTGGTAGCCGACTCACACTTATCGCACGACCACTTCGAAAAAGGGTACACGGGAACGGCCGCCTTTTTTGGCCTACAGTGTCCATGAAAAGCGCGGCCACAATTCTCGCACTGCACGTTTTCGGCGTCGAAAATGTACACGCCGCATTTTGCACAGCCGATACAGCGCGGACATTGCCATTTACTCGGATTCCGTAGGCAGTATTCGACGCATTTCAAATCCAAACTCATGCATGTCAGATGAAAAACACTTGCGCAATTCGGGCAATTAAATAAAAATTGCAATGGCTCATGCATTCCACACGCCTCGCACTCAGAGTCCTCGTCCCGTTTATGAATTCCACGAGTTTTTCGAGGAGATGTGGCGATGGGAATCTAGAAAACAATTTTTAATAATTTTCGTATTTTAATTCTTTTCAGGTACATCATTTAAACACCAATACACCAAAAAAACGACAAAAAATATAAGCAATTTTAAAAATTAATAAGCAAAAGGCTCACCAATTTTCGTTTTTTAGCCGGAGACTTTAGAGGAAGTGAGACAGACTTGTCGAGACCTACTTTTCGTTCGGTTATCTTCGTTGGTTCATTATTTTTATTTGCGGACGATTCCGATGCAGAAATACTTCTCTTCAAATAATTGGCCTTTTTCGATGTTCCGGAAGCGCCTTTCACATTATTTGCTTTCTTTGTTAAAACTTTAGGCATAATAAACTAAATCCTAAATTAATAAACCAAAATATACCGTTAAAATTATATACCGCAAAAGAGTAAAAAATTAAATTTCTTTTGTGAAATTAAAAAATTCACCAAGCAAAACATAAGTTCATAAAGTTTTTTAAATTTAATGCCACAAATAAATTCAAAATTATCATTAATTCCTGTTTTAATTCCAAAGAAATGTTAACGGAGATTCCGCCTCTTCATAAATTTTTAAATTTATTAAGATACAATGAATCAGAATTTATTCATAAATAAAAATTATTTATAATTATTTTATTAAAAAATAAAATCATGTTTTCCTCTTTCTGTTTATTGCAAAAAAACTACAACGATATAACAATCTTGTTCGTAATTATGAATCATTTTGCTTAATATGCAAGGAAAGGCATCAATGAGGTATGAATTAGCAATTTTGCTGTTGTAAAAAATGTATTTTTAATTATTACTACAACGTCTAACAAAAATCTAAATTGCCGTGATGCTCGGTTTATTAATTTTTATGTTAGCCGTGAACATCGCATCCACTTTGGGACCCAGTACGAATTCATCATGTGGAGTAGCCGATGTAAATAAAGATTTCTCGCGATTTGATATGCTCGTAAATTTTAAAATTATTTATTATATGTGAAGAAGAGTGAAAAATCTTTCAATTTCCGGCAATTTAAGTGATTTTCTGGGAAAATTTAAGCAAATTTCGGTTTTGGCTTTTAGGGCCCTCTCAAAAATAATGTTTGCAGCTTACGACAGTTTTTGGCCTTCCTTTCATATCTTTCGCGGGGGGTTTTGGACTTGCGAAATCTCAAATTTATTTTCGACACATCCCTGAACCATTGCAGACGCCAGAGCACCGCCTTGTCGGCGGAATTGAAAGTACACCTCACGCATGGCCGTGGACCGGTCAGCTTCTTATGAAAGACAAACATCATTGCGGTTGCGCCCTAATAGATCGAGAAATTGCTCTGACGGCTGCACACTGCTTTGCAAAAAGGTAACCTTCTTATACCGAAAATAAGTTAAGTTAATGTTTCATACAAATAATTAAGCCGGAAACCTTCGACATATAAAATCTTACTCGGTGGACATGAAATTTTTTCTGGGAAAAAATTCTTCGTAACTACAATCAGCATTCACCCACTTTATCAAACTCAAGCGAGCGCCTTCGACGTCGCGCTAATAAGGTAAACATTTTAAAAACAATTTCGAAATTCTCCTCGAATTCTATTTTTAATTAGAATTTTTCCTCCTGCCACTTTGGGCGCAAATATTTCCACCATTTGCTTGCCGTCAACGCCACCACCGTTCAATCGGATGTGTGTAGTAACAGGATGGGGAAAGCTAACTGAGGATGGAGAACGAGCGCGTGCGTTGCGCGAAATACACATTCCAATAATTCCGCCGTTTATCTGCAATAATATGCGGCACTATGCGGGTAGAATTCAAGCATCATCCATGATGTGTGCCGGATATAATAACGGGCGAATCGACTCGTGTCAGGGCGATTCGGGAGGCCCATTACAGTGTCAAAATGTGCACGGCGCCTGGGAACTTCAGGTAAAGTAGCTAAAACTATCTCATAGCCAGAAATTGGAAGGGATGAACCAGAAATCAGGGACGAGATTTTTAAATTCATCATCCCAGAAATAATTGAAATTTTTGATCAACTTCCCGGCCGTGAAAATTTTTCTAGTTTCGTATATTGGACACAACCAAAAACAAAAATAGCTTACAGCCAAAAACAAAGAAATAAACTTTTTAGGGAGTTGTGAGCTGGGGAATCGGATGCGCTCAACCAGATTTTCCGGGAGTTTACAGTAAAATATTTGTAATGGTTGGTTGGATTCATTTCCAAATGGGAGCTATGAAAAAGACCCTCAACCGAGCCGACGTTGAAGACGAATCGCCCAGGCATTTAGCGGTATCGATTTTTACCGCCAATTTTTGTCGGTTTTTAACTTTTAGATTTTAGGCATGACAGCGCGAATCACATTTTTAATGGACACATATTTCATTTCATTTATATATCTGAATTGCGGGTACATTTTCGATAAAGTAAAGTTTCTAACTCTTCTCGCTTATATCTCACAATAATTTTTAAAGCAAAATATAAATATAAATTAATATCATATAATACAAAACTTAAAATGTAAGAAACAAAAAAAATAGTAAAGAAAGCAAAATTAAGTGCTGCTATTCAAAAATTAATGTGATTGAGTTCCAAAATTTTCGAATGAAAAATGGAGTAATGCAATTAATTCATTTTATGAAATCTCAAAGGTACATTATTATACGAAAGCATACATATGTGTAAACTAGTTCAAATTCGGAAATAATCAAACAAAAAATTGCAGAAAAAATATTTTAGAGGTTCTCTCGCTGACAACTATAGAAATTAGCAAATAAATAAAACATTTAA
>SAUE01000127.1:119311-129753 GCA_009724625.1 Deladenus siricidicola | reverse complement strand
GGTCGCTTTCTTTCCGACTGAAAGTTGGGCTGTGCGTGTTCCCTTTTTATTATGGAAGGGCCGCCCACTTACTACACTATGAACATTAAACAAAACACAAAACAGTTTTCCAATTCATCATTAATCATGACGGTATAACCATTTGATGATAGCTGTGTATTGTTGCGGGATATTTGGTGACCTTTTCGCTTGAATTTTTAAAATTATAATATCGTAATTGCGAGCAACAATAAATACATTTTTAAAATAACGTAAAAATATCAAAAATAAAATTAACACAACCGAAAAATACATACATTTTATAGTTTGATATAATTTATCATGGTGGTATGTTACTTGGTTTTAATATGTACATACAATAATTTGGAATATTTTTTACTTGTTGTTATCTTCTTGCTACGATTTTGACAATATTCATTAAATTGTGTAACTAACAAGCACAATGAAAACAGAATTAATTCACAACTTTAAACAGATAATGGCAAAAACTATTTCACATTACAATTTCAATACAAATTTCATAAACTCACTTATATTACATTTAAAATTGTTTCTATCAACTACTATAATATACGTACATATGTATGTGTGTATGTATGCATAAATAGATTCCATACATATATGATACATCCGGTTTGCAACATTATAGAAATATAATAAAAAAATAAATTTATACAATTTGAAATTTTGTACAAATTGATTTGAATATACAAAAAATAGAAAATAAAATTTTGCACATTGATATTATGTATTTGCAAAATTTCACATGCCAAAAAAGCATATGTATTTGAACTAGATACAGAAAAAATGGCATAGAATGTATAAAATACAAAAAATTCATGCAATTAAGTGAAGTCATCGATCCTGCTGAGTTACCATAATTTTGTTGACTACACACATTTGTATTAAAATTCATGCGCACAATTGTGTATGTGCTTTACAGCTAATATTATATATTTTTGTTAAGATAAAAGAATACGATGGATATAATCAGTCAGATAATGTTTGATATTTAAATACAAATTTACATATTCGAATTATTGCGTGGCCCTGTTAAATAAATCGGTCAAACCCTTCATCAAACTCTTGTCGCGTTTAATGTCCATTACTGCCAAATCCTCGTCTGAAAGCACAGAAACGCCGCCCGAGTACTCGGCAGGAAGAACCTCTTGAGCCTTTCTTGCGACAATTCGAGCCAAAGCTGGATCAACATTCATCACCATCGTAGTTCCGGCTGTTCCGCTATTCAGGTAATGAGATACGACCGCACTACAAAACGGATATTTCGTTGCAGCTAGATTTTCATGTCCCTTGAGTCGCAACAAGCGGGCGTGCTTCACATTCTCTCCAGGATTGTCCTTCAGCATAGCTCTGAGCTCTTTGACTTCTTTCACAAACGTGCTAACCAACTTCAAGCAGGACTGATCGTATAGAATGATGAATTCGATCTGCTTCACCAATGTCATGAATGCATAATCCAAAGTCATACGCACTTGAGACTGAATTGCTGGTCCGTGATTTCCGGTCAAGTCCGTATTCGCAACGTATCTGATGGTAGCCTTAGCGTAGTCATCATGCAGCCAAAGAAGAGAATGACCCTTAGACAGCATAGTGGTATTGACCTGAACGCACATGAGAAACTTGTCCACTATCTCCGGAATCTCAACGGTGGATATGGCATGCGAATTTTCGATCCTTTTAACACAGCTTTCAGCCCCGGTTGATTTCGCGAGAGCTAGACAAATGAAACCGAGGAAGTCCAACGCAGTCACCTTAGACCATACTCCTAGATCGTCTGATTATCCAATTCTTTCACGAATTCGTCAGCTGTGCATGGGACTCCAGTGCTGAGAATGTAGCGATGCACTGCTGTATCGAGAGACATCCACAATATTTCGAGAAATCGATATATATATAACAATTGTCTATAATTTGTTTTTTAAACAAAAATTGTTTGCTCTACATATGCAGTGTGTTTAAAAAATTCAATTTTCCGAATATTTTGGTTGAAAATATGTATTATATATAATAAGAATATGTAAATTAAAATAGAAGTATAGATAACAAGCTGTGTGATTTATAAAAATATTAACAGAATAATCATAAAAGAGATACCAAAAATTATAAATATTGCAATGAAATGAGAGGATTTGGGGCACTTCGCCAAACATGACAGATCCCCTAGATTTATGTATAAATCGAAAAATTCACTTTTGCAACAAAAGCAGAAATCACAAATAAATTGCGAAAATTGTAAAATAACAATAAGTTGTGGAATAATTGGATAATCAAAGTTTTGGGATAATTTGATTAAATTTGAATTTCTCGCTGTATCAAATTGTATAAAACCAAATATATACAAAAATACATATGTACACATTTTTAATGCTAAAAAAAATACATACATATACATTATGAATTGTTTTAGTAGAAAGAACAAAAGGAAAATTAAAAAAATGAAATCTAATAAGTAAATAAATATAATACATAAAAAATGAAATTAAATATTATATAAAAAACTTAAAAGAATATTTAATTTTTTATCATCCTGAAATTTTGCCCGCCGACAGTCGCTCATTACTGTAAGCCGATTAATTATGTATATGCATATTTATGTATGAAAAATACATTAAATATTACGTATATATATGCGGCTAAGAAATTGGTTTAAAATAAATTAGGAAGAATAAATAAAATGGAACTTTGTGAATTATCAAAAAACGAAAAAGAAAAAAACTAAAAAGTGCCAATCATTATGAATATTGTGATGAAATAGGAAGATTTGGGGCCGGCCGTTCACTAAACATGACAACTCTCGTAGGCCGCCTATGTTTATATGCATATCACAGAAACTCATTTTTCGAACTTAAAAAGAAATCATAAAATAAACTGTGAAAATGATAAAATAAATTGTGAAAATGATGACTAATCAGGTGAGGTAAGACTTTTTATGACAAAGGGACAATTTTGAATGTTTGATGCTGCTTGCTATCAAATTGTAATCAGTCAAGTATATACATGTCAGATTCAGGAATTGCCAATTCAGGAATTGTCGAGTTCAAGTTGGGGCACGATGGTGGAAAGTCGCCGCTCACTGCGGTAATATCGAGTGATTGTGGTGAAGTCGGCAGCGCCATCTGAGCCCACTAACGGAATCGCATATGTGGTTGAACTGTCGGACTTGTCCGCGCTGGTTTGTGCTGCTGAACTTGCTGAAGAAATAAACTCTGGCGAAGATGACATAGTTTATTGTATTAATACAGTATCTAATACAGTATTAATACAGTATATATTAATACAGTATGCAAAGAACCATACCGAAGATTTGCGCGCGTCAAAATCGTCACTCGAATATGGCGTGCCATGATCTAATTACAATACAAATTAATAATTCAATACAGAAGAATGTATGTAATGTAAAAATATATTGGACACATGTAAAAAATACAAACATAATGTAAATTACAATATATGTTAGAGCATAATTTTGAAATATTGTTTTTCGGCTTTGTTGGACTTAATTATCATACTTAATTCTAATTTTTCAATATTATTTTAACATTAAATTAACTTTACAACAGATACGATTGCATTTCTATGCTCTTTCCGTGCAAGTTGATTTTCGCTTTGTTTTGAAATTTGTTTTGAAATTTAGTTTATTTACACGAAAAAAGGTTATGTTTCTGCTGCGTGTCCGCAAGCAGACAGTCTCTATTGATTATGATCTTACTGTAATTTTTAATGTATGTGTTGATTATGATCTTACCGTAATCTTTAATAGAAATTTAATACAGTAAATAAATCTTATCAAATATTATAAAAACATTTCGGTTAAAGAATTACATCAAAAAACAAAAAAATGATCCATTTTCAATTTGATTCATTTTCGAATCAAACATGATGCAGCAACAAAACAAATACATAAATCATTGTCATTATTTTTAAATTCCAATATTCTGTGCTTTTCTTCTTTTTTCATTTCTGAACGTCCAATTTTGCTGAACATGTAATTTTTGAAATTACAATTATTTATTTAGAATAATAAATTCCCATAACATTTACCGTGTTCTACAACTTAGATGTATTTGATGATACAATTAATTTAAAATGTTTATAGTATGCTCTAATTTTTATCCAAAATTTGTTGAGTTTAGGCAAATATCTACGTTCATCAAACTCTAATGGCTGCTTTTCTCATCGACAACGTTGAGTTGGACGCGTTCTCCCGCCAGCATATCATTGGCACGTCGGGATCAAGCGTATATTTAGCAGCGGATACACTGGAGTCCGCAGTCTTCCATCCCGTCACCGGTCAACGAGTGGACACGACGTTGGGCGCTCTTCGAGTGCTGAAGCGATCGGCCTACTGTGCTCAACGGCTGCGCACGCTCGTTCACATTCCTTTCCATTTCGTCGCCGCGTGCGATTGCGACGAATATTGTGGCGCGGAATATCAGTCCGGCACCGCCTCGAAAGCGGTTTACGAAATGGACGAGTGCGGTGCATTTATCTACGCGTTTGCCAACGGATTTTACGTGAGTTTTGCAGAAATATATTGTTTGCATTTGACAAAAAAATTTTAATTTTTCTAAATTTTTCGAGTCTTTTATTACTTTTGCAAAAGTCAAAAACTTCACAAAGTGTAGAATAAAAAGTTAAAAAAAGTGCGGTTAAAAGCATTTTTGGTCTGAAAATTGTTTCTCGTATAACGCTTTTTAAACTGATTTACAAACTTTTCATAGAATATAATTTTTCTGACTGCGCGTACTTCCTCAGTAAGTTGAGCATGAGTGGCGAAACCGTTGTTCAAAAAACTACAAACATATGAAAGCATGTCGAGCAGTGTATTCATATACATACATATACTGATTCGTTACACAATTATAATAAAAATAAATTTAGGATAATGAAACAATTGAAACGACAAATGTCTTTCAAATAGCGACAAGTTCAGGAAAGTGGACCCGCTTCCGCGAATCGCAACACTCGTGGGAGCGCAGGCATGTTGATCCCCAGCTGTTCTGCACCGAATGCCTTGGCTCCACGCTGAGGATTTTACAAAATTCAAAGGATACAATCGAAGTGGCGCTCTACGGCACGGAATGCAAATACATTGAAAATCCTCCAACCGCCCACAAATACACACTTCACCTGGTAATGATACAAAATTTTGTTTTAAATAGTTCATTTTACTGTCAGAGGTTTTTCGTACTTTATCTTATACAAAAAAAAGACTATTTCACTCGCTAGAAAATTTTATACTTTTTCTTTGTTATACTATGACAACGTACATATCAGGGGTGTAACGAAAGTAAATTTGAAATTCCGAAAATCGAAAATCGAAAGATTTGAAATTCCGAAAATCGAAAGAAAAAAACGCCGAAAATCGAAAACCGAAAATCGAAAATTTTTAAACCCCCACTACATATGTATTGAAATCTTTTTAGGACTCAAAGACATTCAACCGCGCTGCCACCTCCCAGCCGATTGAGGCGGATTTCACAAATTTGAGGATGTGCATGGAACCGGTCGATCGTAATGCATCCAAATGGATCTATTACAATAATGGCCAAATTTGCGCTTACGATACCGTAACTGGCCAAAATGTGATCTACCGTCCCGACAAAGGAGCGCGGAAAATGGTATAGTACTTTCTCATACAGTAAATATAAAAAAACATTTAAAATTAACCAAGATATTACTGAAAAAAAATATTTGACGGAAATCATTTTGAAAAATTATTTGCCAAATTATTTTTTTAATATTTAACAATTTTAAATTTAGTTGAAAAATTTTTCGACGTTTCTCCTTGGCCGCGTGGGCGGAGAATTGGCGCTTATCGTCCAGCCACAATTTCCGTCAAACTGCAATAATTCCAACACCAAGGATCGCTTTTCGAGGTTTTTCGTCTTCCAATTGCGTTTAGACGAAGCGAACCGCACCTTTCGGTATGTTTTTTATCCGAAAAATATTAAAAACGAATAAAAAAATGATTTTTTTTGGTTCAAAATTCCGTACATATATTTACATCATATTAATGATGTAAATATTTTCGACTTTTTCGTAAAAAAATTTAATTTAAAATTTTCAAGCATTCCAAAAACATTTTTTCAAAATTTTCTTTAATGAAGTCTTTTTTTAAATATTCTATATTCTCATCCTTAACGATTTTCAGCGTCTGCCTTCGAGCCAAAAGCGTAAAATTGTCGGCGAAATTCGCGGGATTGCATCTTCGAAGCTGCGATTTTAGCGATGTGCAGGTCAGCGAGTGCGGTTCTGGCATCCTAATACAGCAAATGTTCGGCTCAACCGCCATGAACGTCTTCGTCGGCGCGCTGCCACTGCGCTACAACGCGCTCATCGGCGTCCAGAAGTTGTGTGCCGAAGGCAAGAAACGATTCGGCGCGCTGTCCCGGGAAGATATGCGAAACACATTTGGTTACGCCTTAGACGTCCAAGAATTTTTTTAATATTTTTTATTTTTATATTTGTACATTATTTTATTTACATATATATTTGTATTTTATTTATTTATTATGCTTCTTTCAAAATTGAAAAATAATGGTACCAAATGTTCCAATACGCAACATAAAAACTATCGCAAAATATTTACAAATAATTAATCAAAAAAATTTATGGTTTTTATGTACCAATAAAAGTATTCTAATTTGTAAGATGTGCAAAAATTTAGTTTTTAATATAGGAAGTAGAGGAATATGAGGGTAAAAAAGGATAATAAAGACAAAAAATCCTATTCAAATTGGCAAATCGCCCCGAGCAGTGCCCAAAACCGCCACGAAGCCAAGACCCCATGGCGGCCAACCGCGACGACTCGCAGGGTATAAAGAATCATAAAAAAAATAAAATTTTGGATGAAAAGTAAAATTTAAAAATATGAGTGAAAATCACATTGAAAATTAATCAAATAAAAAATGAAGTGAAAGTTTTTTCAAACTCACTTTTGGCAATGTGGCAAAATTTGCTGGCATTAAAATTAAGCTCTTTAAAATTAAAAAAAGTTTAGAGAATTTGGCAAAAATGCAAATTTTCTCACGGCAATTGCGTGACCGACCAAAGCCATTGCTGGCTGGCTTTATCGTCTCTGGCTTGCAAACTTATTTCGCTATCATCATCGATTTTTCTCCAAGCGATCCCATCAATTCTAAACATCCATGGCTTCTAGGAAGACTTTTTGATACAGGTGAGACCAACCCGATTTTATGTACAATTTTCGTTGTTTAAAAGTGAAAACAGAAAAGTTTTATCAAAGACAAATTTTTTTTTGATATGTTTATTTTTGAAACAAAAATGTTTGGCATTGTGCTCCAAATTCAAAAAACATTTTGTTTTATTCAGAAAACAAAATTTGGCCATTGCTAATTGTGCAAATTTTGTGAGGATAATTATTTTAAATAATGTATTAATAGGATATTTTTTAAAGTATTTAATTAATTTTTTGGGTTTATAATAATATTAGCATACACATTCAATTGTTTTACTGTGGTTTTGAGTATACATATGTACATTATTGCATAATATGGTACTTTTGAGCTCGCTCCACGTTTTAATTGTAATTTATTAATATTAAATTCCGCTTTTTTGAACTTAATTATCATATACTTAATTCTAGTTTTTCAATATCATTTTATTATTAAATTAATATTTATAACATTCGATTGTATTTATGCATGTTGTGGTAGGCTATTTTCACGTATTTATTTTTAATTCTGCTTGATTTTACTTATTGTTAGGCTATTTTTTGTGTTTTTGGTAAACACTTTTTGGTCTTTTATTTCGTATTTAATTGAATTTTTATTTTTTATTTTTTGATTGGAGTTGCGTTGGATTTGGAGAGTGCATGTTAGTGAAACCTGTCTATGTTTAACGAAACACAGGAAAGTTTTGTTCTCAGAACAATATGTTGAGTATAATTATCAAATTAGCAATTGTTGTCTGTAATTTTCGTTTGAACTTTTCCACGTGCACTTTCGCCCAACTGTTCGGCAACGCCCAATGTCAACACACTCCACGTCACGTGCAAACTCTTATCGTCGAACATGAAAGCTGCTTATACATAAGAAGAAAATTTCAGTTTCAAAATTTCAACTTCGTCTACACCAACAAATTCCGACCTCAACTACAACAATGTCGCTAGACCAGATTGCCGAGGAATACAGGCGCAGAGCCAACAATACAATTATTCTGTGCCACAATCCTCCGATGACCCTCCTAACTTCGACGACTCTTCTTGAAGAGGAAATCGGGAAATTTGACGTCACAGATTTACAAAGGCATATTACCAACGCTGTGGGTTCGCTCGATCGACTAAGAAAATATTACCAAGGGCGTGGACGACATTACGACTTTTTTCCGACTTGTTTCGTTTTCTTGATTAAATTAATTGTAAATTTGTAAGCCTCTACAAATTGAATTTTTCTAATCAAATTATTTTCAAATAATGCAAAAACAATTAGAATTTTAAAAGTTTTTTTTTAATTTATAACAAAATATTATTTTTGTGTTTTCTTTTATAATATTCACAGCTGTTTTACACATCAATTGTGCTGCGTTATTCACAATTTCTAACGAATAAACGAATTTATCGTAGATGATGTTAATTTAGTTGCAGTATTTTTGTCTCATTTGTATTACGCATATTTTATTATTTTGAATTTTTATATTTATTTCTTTTTTTTTAATTATTTTCATTTTTATAAAATACAAGTCCTAGTTGTGCAAGGCTTATGGGTTCAATAGGTTTGCGATAGATTTTCAATAGTTCAAGGTTCAATTTTTGGCCTCAAACAAGGCGCAAAAAACAGTGAGTTATTTTGCGCTTTTTGTGTATTTTTATAAAATCGTGTACTGATGTTTTGGCGGGCGAATCTTCTACTGTACGATGCTCGTGGGGGTGCGCGGTATTGGAACACTTTCGATTTTCGACAAAATTTGCCCATATATTGTGCTGCGATGCAACCTTCGAACTGGCGCCATGTTTATGACATCATTTTTCTTATAATTATTTAGTATTGTTTACCCAGAAAGACCGCGCTAGACAAAGCCAATTGGAAGACCTTTGTCGACGTGCTGTAAGAAAAACTAGAAAGCCGAGATAACACCAGCATGTGGTTTGTATTTTAGATGGCATATCTCACTAAAATACATGCATATATTACATTTTCAGTAATGTAAAACTTTGAAAAATTTTAAATGTAGCATATTCATGTTCGCATGTTTTGTTGTCTTTCTCTAATTGAACGTGTATTTATAATTTTTGTATATGTTATTATGTTAACTCTCTAATTTATGATTTTTGTGTATTAAAAGTTTTTTTTTCTTTAAATTTTTATTTTTTTTAAAACCTGGCATACATATACACAGACGGATTTTATGCCGACCTACAGAATTGACTATCAAAAACTGTCGACTGTCTAGGATCACGATAGTGGTATGTAGGTAACGTATTTACGCTGTCCAAATATGTACATATGTTCACATATATCACAAATGTAAGCGTTTTAATGATGTGTATATTATAACTATACATATTTTATGTTTTTTTTAACCTCAAATTGTAAGTAATAGTGAGGTAATAAACCTTTATTCAGTATTTGCTTGACAATCTGGTCGGATACAATTACAATTTCGACTTGCGCCATGTGATTTGTAAAAACTTTGAATTGAAGATATATACATATGTTTACATATATCACAAATAAAAAAATTGTATGTGTCATTATTTACATATATATTATATTTACCTAATTCCGAAAACACATATTTGATAGCCTATATACATGAATATCTTATATATATGTAATATGTATACTATATGCTATGCTTTTAATAAAAGAAATTTATTGATGAGTCGAGCCATGTGAAAGTTTGACATCATTTCAAAATTATCATAACTTATTTCAACATATTTTATTTAGTTTTTTTTGTATTATACGCGTGTTACATACCGTATCATTTTAGTAAGAATTGAACAGTATACACATATACTTTTTTTTGAATAATAAACAGATTCAATAGTCTATGTATTGTATATGCTTTGTAAATTTTATCTACCATACAATGGCGTTTGTAACCTTCATGATGTTGATGAAATATTTGGTAAACATAAGATTATGCATATGTATTATATATTATGGATATATACTTTCAAGTTAAACATTTTACATATTTTGCAGATGTTTGCTTTTATTTTATTTTATTGATTTGTTATTAGCAAATTCGCAGCGGGCTGTATGTACATATAATGTTGTAATTTGTCTGTACATATGCACATTTTGATTTTTAATTATATTTTAAAGCTTTCATAGTTTTAGTAAATTCTTAAATCTACATATCTAAACTTTTAAAAATTCGAAATTGTACATTCGAATAGTTTCCAAAATATCCATTTGCATTCAGAGTTTTAATTGAGGATATTCATGTTT
>SAUE01000127.1:68211-88806 GCA_009724625.1 Deladenus siricidicola | reverse complement strand
TTTTTTCTCTAAAGTTTCTGCTTTTATGATAATGTTACTTCTTTAAATTATGTTGTTGTTTGTTTATTAATTATTATTATTGTTATTGTTACTTGATTATTATTATTATTATTATTGTTATTTTTACTTGATGCGTTTTACGTAAATAAAATAAAAATAAATAAATTTCTACAGTTTTTACCGCATTTACGGTTTCGTTGTTTTTTTGAAAATATTTTTCTATGCAAATTTTATTCAAATTTCATTTAGTTTCTCTCTACATCAACGCTACGACAGATTTCATTACTTTAACCAACGTAGCTGCGAATATTACCGTAGAAATGCGTTACCTTAGCAGTAAGTTTAATTTTTCCTTCACATTTTATTTGCCTACATATGTATGTACATGTGCTGAATGAGATATAAGCATGCATGGGGAGGGATAGAGTAAATTTTTGTATTTCATTATAAATTATAATAATATATATCGATTTTCGAATAGGGCCCCATTCCTAGGGTGGGTAAATAATGAGCGGTCCGGGCCGGGCCTGGAAAAAAGTGGGCCCGAGCCACCCTAAGTTTCACTCATTGGCGTGCAGTGATAAGCAATGCTCTTCGTTTCATTCCTACGGTGGTGTGATGGTGTAGGAGCTATCTCGTTGTCTCTCATCTACCTATTCATTACACATGTACATAATATGAGAGACAATAGTGTATCTTTCTCTGATTTAATGGATTTTCTTGCAAAGCGGACAGATAATATCTGAGTTATACTCAAAACAATTTACTAACCCAATATTTAACGGACTTTGCTCAGCCCTGGTACATACATATACAAAAAATCGAAAATATAATTTCAGAAAAAGTTCCGTTGATTTTGCGGCGAAATGCGCCAACCAACAAGACTACAGTAATCGAAGTGTCCACTGACGCTATCGTATACGAACGCAAAAATTCCGGCCATATGTATATGGTAATCCACGACAAAATGGAAGAAAAAATTCAAATTTCTCTCAACGATTTCTACGTCGATTTGGAGAATGAGCTCGGACATTTGCACTTTGCGCCAAACACTCGTGTGACAGTAGCCGATAGGATGGGCAAACAAATAAAAGCCTCCTTGATCGACCGTAATCTTTTGCACGTCGAGTACGTGAATGGTACAGCGGAGATGAGTGTCGACGACAAATTTGGCCAAATTTCCGCAAATTTCACAAACGAAAGTTTGCTGGCAAATGCGGTAAACCAAAGTTTTTCGCTCAAAAACGGCGCGGGCGAAATGTGTTTGCGCGAAGGAAAGTACGTGGACGTGAAAGCTGACGAGGACTCGCCCGTCTACGTGAATCTCGAGCAAAAAATCGTCAGAGTTGTCCAAGGTAAATTTTTCTGTGAAATAGATGTTTTAATTTTTCAAAAAAATTTAAGTTTGAAGTTATTTTGGCAGACATTAGAATAGACAGATGTTGGATTAATATGGTGAAAGAGTGTTTCAGTTGTAGTTCCTTTATACCAATTATACTGTGCATTCAATGGTCTTTCATTAATCATTTATTTCTAAAATGAGCGAAATTTCGACATTTCCTTCTTTATTCCTTCAACCATTATCGGAAATGCTAATTTTTGTTACACATAAAATGTATGTATTGTCATCATCATGTGGTAGCATCGGGGAATAAAAAGGACTTATTATTTTATTGTAAAGGCTTAGCTCAACTTTGTTATTGCAATTTTTGAGGCGAGAAAGTGCAATTGTACGTCAACGGCTGGCGCGGGCCGAACGGTACGGAAATTGAGATGGGTTACGGCATTAAACAAGTCAAGTCGCGCATCGCTAATTTTGAGGATTATGTGGATTATGCGCATCGACGGAGAGTGTTGAATATTACGCACGCCAACGGCTACACCTCGCTCTACCCCACATTTATCGATGCAAGATTTAACGGTATCCCATTCTACAATCATATCCTCGATGGCATTGCGTGCTGCGATAACAACGTAAGCGTATCGAAGAACAATTTGCGAATGATAGGCGAGGTTGGCGGTGCGCAAATCGGTGACGGCAAAGCGACCGTCGAAAGCAACTACGTGAAAATCACCGTCGAACCCTTTTACTTCCAGCGAAAAATTTTGAAAAATTGATTTTCCAAAATACAATTTTACAATTCTGAAATTGTAATAGCAAACAAGCCCAATTTTTTGATAATACTTTCTCATTCCGAAAATGGAAAATGTGATAAATATCTTTTCATTAGGAATGAAGCAACTAGGAGTTGTGATCGGAAAAAAGAAAACACTAAACATAAGTGAGACCTTCTCGTTCTTCAAAATTCTCATTGAAAAAAAAAATTCAATTCAAAAATTTTTCAAATATTCATTTTCCGTGATAATTTATGGGATTGTGTTAGTGTGTGCTGACATTTTTCGTTTTTGAGAATGTAAAGATGTTTTTCTCAAATTTTTGAAATCAAAATAATAATCAAAAAATATGATCGCATTATACAACACAATAGCATATGCATATGTATACATATTAGTAATGTGATGTAATAAAATCAAAGAATAAATTTAAAAAAACTTTGGCCGTGAGCAGTGCATGTCAATATATATATATATATATATATATATATATATATATATATATATATATATATATATATATATATATATATATANTGTGTTTTATGGGACGAAATCAAATTGAATTAAAATGAATTATAAAAGAAGTGAAGTGTTTTGATGATCCACTCACGAGCAATATTTTGAATTTCGGAAAAGTGCAACATTCTTAAAATTGGGAATTCTAAATTTTCATGAAAATTTTTTCTTTCATTTGTTTTTGTAAAAGTTGAGAAGGGGTTATCTCGGGAATTTTTTTTTTGCTGAAAATGTTTTGTACTCGGTGCCGGAGTTCGATTTTGCCTCTATTTTTAAAAATGTTTTGTTTGTTGGGATTATAAAATTGTAATAATGTAAAAAATCTGTGTAGAACCAAAGCCAGACTCCAATTCGGCACTGGCAACAAGGAGTGAAAATTTGGAGTCAAGTTCGAATAAAATCTACAAAAAATATATACAAAAGGAAGCAAATTATGAAATACTATTATTTAGATGCAAATTACTTCGCTATGTTTATTAGTATTATACATTTCAGATGAACTCAGTGCAGAAATTACCGATAAAGTTGGGAGAAAAGTTTTTCAGAAAAAAAGTAAGCTGTATTTTCTATACCAATCAATATGAGGCTTGAGAACTCGACCCAAATTTCGCTGAATGCAAAATAATCCCGAACAAAACGAAAAGTTTCGTTCTTTGGCGAACAGTGTGTTAATTAATAATTAATAATAAATTTTAGAAATTTATAAAATCACAAAATTAAGCAAAATTGCTCTGCATACATATCCATGTTATTCGAGCGCAGACATTCGGCGGACGTAAAAGCAAAACATCCTCAATAACACAGAACAGTTGTGGGAAGATCTGTCAATCAGTCCGAAAACGCTCGAAATTTTAGCTTTGAATTCTCACGGAAGTCTTTTCTTCTTCAAAGACGGACAGGTTGTTACCAGTGTTGTAACTTGAATCCCAAATATATCTGCAGATCCACGCAGATACTGGATCCATGTTGGATGCAATTAGTATTCAATTGAATCCATTTTTCATAAATGTATTCAAAAAGTATTTTTTGCTGTTTCTTCTATTTATTTTGTTTAAAAAATAAAGTTTTTAAAGCACATTTTATTATTATTCAAAAAAATATTATCGAACTGAAAAATCAAAATAGACAGAAAGATGAGAGTGTGTATTAAAAAACAATAAATACTGTATCCTCCTGTATTCAACACCTTCTCAACCTTCACTGTTGTTTTTGTCCCCAATAAACATTTTCAATTTTGGGTAAAACTGAGTGCGAAAATATGATTTAAATTGATGTATACAAATTTCACAGCTCTATTATTGCCGCGACGACGCAGGTAAGAAAGAAAAAACTGAAATTTATAAGCGATTCATTTCTTTTGGCGCGCATTTTTAAAAAAAATTTCGGTTGTTTTTAAGATTTTCTGAGACGGGAACTTCGAATTTAATAATGTTTTTACTGATTTTTTAACATTTTCACTTGGAGTAGCGTATAGCGACCCCCCCAACACGTATACAATTCGGGATGGGGTAAGAAGGATAATAGCAGCCTAACTCCCGATTTTGACGTTTGACAACTCGTTTTTATATCAAAAAAAGAATCATTATTAAATGTTCGTCTAAATGAATGTCGGGTCACCGTTTTTGGTTGTCTAAGATGCTATGAAAAAGTTGAATAAAATAATAAAATTTATAAGCTATAAATAACAATTTTTCAGCTAAATAGATAATTTGGTATAAACATTACATTGATACATAAGTTGATGATAAATATTGGAAGTCTGATTTGGTGGTGTTAAAATAATGTGAGCTCACAACATTTTATATAAGTTTAAAAACCATGTTTTGGAACCGGTTAGGTTGATAGGGATTTGAAGTTGTTGCTTTTAGTGATGTTATTGTTGCTATCCCGTCGAAGGCAGGCGGCCCACGCGACGGATTATTGCTGTTCTACAGCTTGGATATGATTCATGCATTCTCTTTGAATTCAATAATTGGTATTCTATGTTCTTCTTCCATAGCTTGGACGATTGCATTCGATTACGTTTTTAGTTGTTGTTTTTTTTTAAATCCATGATAGTCTGACGTTATTTCTGTTAGCGGAGGATTTCATTCGTGGGAAATTTTTATATTAAATAAATTTGTTGTTGTGTGTTGGTCAAACATGTTCAAACAAACAGGGGTGCTTGTGCTAGCTCCACGTTAAATAATAAAGAAACATTCAGAAATACATACTTGTAAAGAAAAATAAAGATACATATGCATATTAACAAGGATGTGTGAAAAACAATGAATGAAATAAAAATACATTAATTAATTCAATATTTTAAAGAATTTAATAAAAACAACTTGCATTAGGCTCATAACATGTTTCGCATTGCAAACTTTCCCCATAGGCCTAAAAATATTTGAAAATTTCATTTTACAGCGAATTATCTGTAAAAATAGACACACAAAAATACAAATTGTTTTTTGAAATTTGCAGATTTCGATAGCACTAGATATACATATAATATATGTTACGAAATGGCTTTTAAGAATTTAAAAATTAAAAATTTCCAAGCGATAAAAATTACAAAATTAAACATTTTTTTATAAATTTTATTTTTTCATGTAGGTATATTGTCGACCGTTATCTGATAGAACAAAAATGATAAAAATGATATAATTGTTTAAAAATTGTTATTTTAAAACATTGCCACATTGAAATGTATGAATTGAGAACAAAAAGATTAATGTATTTTTTAAATAAAATATAAAGATAATAATTAAAATCTTAAAGCTTTATATGTATACATACATATTTTCATGCAAATTGTCTGCCGTTATCGCTTACAACAATTTATATAAAAATTTACGCAATGGACTTATCCAGAAGCATATGCATCAATTAGATATATTAATTCATTCATAATCGAAGTTATGCATACATATAAATACATAGAATAATGGATTTTTAAAACATCACAAAATATTTAAAAAAATCCATGGGTTAAAAACTATTTACAAAAATTGCGTACTTTTTCATGTAAACTGTCGCCAGTTGTCTGTGACGACAAAAGTTATATCCTATTCATTAATCTTAATATTAATGACATTTCATCTATTTACATACAGTATAAATATGCAAATTATTGTATACATTCTAGTTTTTATCATTAAAAAGCGAAGAAAAGCGAAAATGCTTATTTCATAATTATAATAATTAAAAAGTTTGCATACAGATCTAAAACATAAAAAATTGATATATAAAACTATAGATTTTTGTACTCTGTCACAAAAATGTTCATTTTAATCCGTGAGATCGCTGATTTACATAGTCAAACAATTATAATATATAACGTATGTTGTTTATAAAAACTTCACCAAAGAATTTCGCCCAATTTTTTTTTATTATTTTCTCAAATAGAAATAATTTTTGAAACAAATTTATGGCAATCTGATAAAATTCAAACACCCAACTACATAATACCGCTCCATAAAATCACAAAACTGTTATATTTACTATAGTGTGATACAACAAGTGTTTTGATTTGAATTCGTAAATGAATCCAAATGAATCCGGATTCATCTCAGTGAAATGCTGATTGTTCACGAATTTTGAACATTTATTTTTTACCTGCACATTACAAATGGTTATAGATTACAAAAATCTATGCAAAACCAAAGTCGGGATTCCACTTGAGTTCAAGACGAATCCAGATTGTATTATATTTGGATTCAAGTGCGGATTCAAGTCAAAGCACTGTATACAAAACAGTTCTTTCTCTCAATTTGTTTTTTATTTTTAAATTAAAAAACATTTTAAAAAACGGCGAACAATCGCAAAGAATTTGAAAGAAAATTCAGGAAAAAAAAGGGAAAAAATGTTTGGTACTATTTTTTCCAAATTTTCTATTTAAAATGTTTTTGGCATTATGCACAAATTTGAAAATTATATTTTGCTTTTGCAGAAAAATAAATTGTAAAAATTTAGTTTGCCTTATAACATTTTTTTTTGTTTTCTTTGTTAACAAAATCGTGTATGGCGGCATGATATTTTTGTTGTTATTACATATATGTTTTTAACAATTACTTTTAATTTTAGTTTTTATATGTATTGATGTATTTAGCGAAAAGGGGATTAATCTGCGTTACGATAACTCATTTTTTGTTCAAGTGTTTTTGGGATACCTACTGAAACACTGTCTCAATTTTTATCAAATTTCACGTTGTAATAATTTGTAGTATTTATTGGTTTTTTTTAATTTAACCATGTTTATAGAATATGTGTTGAAAAATTATTGTTAAATATATGCTACTTATACCAACGAAATATATGTTCACGTGGAAACAAAATCAAAGGAATTACGTACTACACACACACCTCGAAGGAATACAAGTTTTTATTCAAAACAATTTGATTATTAAATTTTGTGTTTTCTTTTATATTTTGTATTGTGTACATTATCTACACAATTTATTTTAACAGTTTTTTTTAATTTTATTTTTATATATATTATTTTATTTTGTAACGTCATCATAGGTACAGCATATTTTTCTCATATTTTCAATTCGAAATAATTCGAAAAAACTTAAAGCTTAGACTTATTAGAAATTTAAGGGCAATAATATAACTTTTTTATAAACCTTTTTACATTGAACAAAGACTGTTTATTTTTTGCGCATGTTTTTTTCCATTAAAAGTGTAATATCTGAAAGCGGTTCGTTTCAACTTTTCGATTTGTTTAGTTAAAATCGAAGAAATGGTTTAAATATTGTGGACATGAATTTTTTTATACGGGGTGCCAAATGAATATTTTTGTATATGATTTTTAATTGGCTTTTGCAACTTCGCTGCTATTTTTACTGGTAAAATTTTTATAATATTTTTATGAAATAATTTTTTACAATTTTTTATAATAACTTTTTAATAAATACATTCTTATACAACAAGTTTTATATAACACATTTTTACTAAATAAATTTTTGTAATAAATTTTTATAATATATTTTTAATAAATAATTTTTTATATAATAATATATGTATTTTTATACCGAAATTTCTTTTCGGCCAACCTAAAAATTTTACTGTATATTTTAATAATTTAAAATTTTTTGTTTAAAATTTTTTTACACGACTTTAAGTTCATCTTTAATTTTTATGTATTTATAAATGAGCTCTTCGAAAAAACGTGATAGTGTGATTTCGGTGATGATGGATGACATCACAAATTTCAGACATGAATCGTCGATTCATGAATGAGGATGATCTTTATAACCTTAGATTACCGTTTTCTACAAATTCCGAGATTTCGTGAGGAATTTTGAAAGCCTGGATTCTGATAGCTAGAATTTGGCCTGAAAACGTTTTTAGCTGCGCTGACACATGGTTTATGAAGTTACTTTGACGCTGTATACACATATCTATGTATGTAGAGGGAATGGCAGATTATATTTAGGAATTGTTTGTTGCTTTACAGAAAACTTTTAGCGATAATTATTTTTGGAGGTTATATTTTATATGTTTACACTTATTTTATATGTATTATGGTACAACAATTTCAAATTACATTTGACAAATGAGTAGCATCAGATGAAACGTTTTCTACATGACCATGTTTTAATTCCAATTTTATTTTCGTAAAATTATTATATATTTTGATTTATTTTCAATTTTTGTTCTTTAACTTTAAAGGTCAAGCAAAACGCTTTATGTTTTTGTAAATGTAAAATGACAATATTGTCAAGTATCCAACCAATAAATCTTATGTAATTCTTTATCGATATATTTTTAAATATTATGTAATTGTGCAATTTTTCCCCGCATAAGTGGTGCGGCCATTCCATTCAATTTTATAATTAAAATTCAAAAATCAAATTTGCGCTTAAAACGTGAGACGAAAACGGAAACATATAAATTTGCCATTAGCATTCAGCAGTTTGGAACGTTCACCACATACAGTAGCTATTATTTGTATGTATTTTGTTATTATTATTACTAGTTATTATACGTACTTTGATAAGAGCATGCAGTATATACATATGTACCTATGTATATGTATGTATGTGGTGAAGCACACAATTACAACTATTTTTTAACAATATGAATATGTTATTTGAATATATATGTATGTGTAATATATTTTCATTAATTACTTATAACATATGTAGGTTTTTTACATGTTCATAACTTCATTCTATTCTAATTCTAGTTCATAATTCAGTAATAGTTGCAAATTTTACCACAATACCACAAAAACATTTTTTACAAGTTTTGTGTTCGCTGCCGCAATAATAAAAAAAATGCGACTGATGTCATCCAAGCGCTTGAGATTCACATACTAGCGAACCAATTAGCATGTGAAATGCTTTACTTCACTACGACAATCTTTTTGCATAAAATTTGGTTTTTTTACCACGTTGGGTCTTTAAACCTAGCGCGCTTTTAATCATGTTATTGTAATCGCGAAAAATGTGTCAATCGTTCAATTATGGAAACCGTAGTAACGGCAAAGAAAATTATAAAAAACTGTAAAAAAGAAACAATGCTGTCGGTCATGAAAGAGGTGATTATTGTTATATTTTTGTTTATTGCTGCCATTCTATAGTATAAAGTTTGTTTAGAGGATGATGTTTTTTGAGTTTTATTTATTGTCAAAATAGGTTTACAAACGCTTACTTTTTAATAAAAACTGAATTGCTATTGTGTGTATATATATTTGGTTTTATTTTGTGTTAGATATTCATTGAAAATTAATTTCTATTTGATGATATTCCATTAAATTATTGTCCGTCTCAATTCAAAATTATCAGCTATCTAGAAATCATAAATTCCACCAAGCAAACAAACTAAAATTACAAACAAACTTAAAATTAAACTATCAAAAACTTACCTATTATCAAAAAATAAATAAATAAAATAATTGGAATAAAATTTCACACATGCGCCTCAACAAAATTCACGTTCTCAATCAGGGACATGGAGCGTCATTCATGCTTTAATCACGCTGGCGTCCCAAATCCGACCGATGTGGCAATACCGTAGCCTTTGTTGTCAATCCACACGACCCACAAGACGAGGTCGTCTGTAAAGTATATTAAAAAGTCTTTATCTTAAATACAAAACTAAGAGTACAAAACAACGTTCACGAAAAGACCACTATTTGCGTCCAACGTGCGCTAAACGAATGGAATGTACATACATACATATGTATATAGCTTAATGAAATTGAGGATGGGCAAATTGAGCACATTGAGCGTATATGAACAGTTTCACAGAGATGTGTTTATCTTAAAATTGGCTAAATAATACATGGCCGTATATTATAATATGGCCGAGGTGTTCGGACAATTTATCGATGCCAGGAACAACCTTTCAGTTTCGGTCCTTACCTCTTATTCGGGGATTTAAAAGTTCCATTTTTTATTATGTTTAATTTCTTGTTAAGTTCCGTTTATTTTATTCTATTGTTCATTTCCGTTTAGTTTTTTATAATCAAATAGTTATAATATAGGTATGTATTTTTTAGTATTATAAAATGTACACATATGTGTATTTTAAATACAACTTCATACAGCGAGGAGCATCAAAAATTAATAAAATTATCTCAACAGTTTGTAATTGTTATAAAGTTTTCCCATTTGTTTTTGTTTTTTGGTAGTCGCATCAGTAATACATCATGTTCTTATCGAATCTACTCGAATCTACTCGTTAACGGCCACATTATGTTTTTGTTTAAAATACATCTGTCTGTGTCTTCGTAATTAAAACTTGAAAATTGTAGAAGTACATCAATTATATCAGTTATTTCACCGCGTGCCCTGCTCGAATATCGGAAATAATTGTTTCAAAAATGCAGAAAAATCATGAAATTGCATAGAATCACATGTTGAGCATAAAGAATGCTCAATGGGCCATTCTTCAAAAATACATATGAAATTTTTTTACGTAATCTGTTTTTTAAATATAAAAATGTTTTTAATCTGCTAGTGTTATAAATAATAATTTTAATTATGTGTTTTTTTTTGTCTAGAAGATATGATTTGTCAGAAATATAAGAACACAAGGGGAATTTTGATTCGTGTTTTATATCAAGTTTAATTACCCAAGTTTAAGAACCAAAAACCACTGTGTGCGCATGTTTGGAAATATTGTGAAATATTTTAACTTTGAGGTGACAATTTATTGTACATTCTGTATTAAATATTTGGTGATTTATTGTGAATTAAGTATTTCGTGATCACTCGGCGTTGAAGCGCGATCGGACGTCGGCCAAATTTTCGACCGATGCGTGCAAAATGTGGTGGTGTGTGAGTCAGAGAGTCATAGAAATCTTAAGTTAAAAAAAATCTCATAGCTTAAAAAATCGTTTTCACATATCGTATTCTAAACGCTAAAGCCCCGACGGGATTCGGAACTTGATTGAAGACGATTCCGAACCGAATAAAATATAAATGTAATATGTAATAAGACGTATATGGAAAAACTGAAAACAGGACAACAATATATCAAGAAAACCAACAGTTATGTGTATATGTGACGGCAGGAATGGCGTCGCGCCTCGCTCGATTTACTTATTAAAATTTCAAATATTTCATTATTTTATTAGCTACAAATCGACCAATTAATTTCTTTTGTAGGTCTTTTTCTTGTAAAAGTATTTCTTTGTTTTTTATCTCCGATCTGCTGCAATCGCATCATCGTCATCATCATAAAAGTACTAAGTTTGAAAATAACGAACCGTAATCTTAATATTTTTTGATTTTTTTCTAGAAATGAATGATTCTATCTACGTAAATTTGACGTTGTGTTGATACATCTCTTTGCGACAATTGCGGCCGAAACAATTACGGCCCAGATTGTTTTTTTATTAAAAAAATATCCAATACTTTTAATTTTTTTATGAACAACATATCAAAAAAATAAAAAATACTTTTAATTTTATTGTATTGCATTGTGCTTAATGAAGGTGTAACACTGCGCACACTTCTTGCACACATGAGACAACAACATCCAAAATTAATTAAAGCATGGATCGCATTTGGATACGCTATTAGTGAGGGAATCGACGTGGCAAATGATATTTTCGACATGTCGTAAGTGCTCTGTTATATGTAAAATATTCTCAAAATACGAACGATTGTAAATTTTTTGCATAGTTCACCAATTTTTTTCTGCTGTTACATATTTGTGGGAGATGTTTGTTAATTTAGAGGAAGACGAGGTAGGATGCAACGTCAGATCTCTTATCACATTTAGTCTACATGATCAAGAGTTTCAACTCCACGAGGAAGAGTACAAAAACGAAATATTTTTTTAAAACGTCCATGGGATTCTTATTTACAAAATCCACGATGTTTGCTACAAAGGTTTTTTAATTATCTTTTAAAGCGTTATTCACAAATGGGGTATTTTTTAATTAATTTTCGAAATTGAAGGCCTTTTGAGTGGGTCAAACTAAATTTTATTCTCATTTTATACTGAATAAATCTTCTTTTGATTAATATTTAAAATTTTGTTTGTGCATAGCTGAAATAAGATTAAAGAAATATTTTATTAACTATAAAATATTAATTATTACAATACTTTTACGACTTTTATACGAAAAAGTTTGTAGCCATCCTGACCATAGTGATATATGTGGATATAAAGTAAATATAATTTATAAAATATTACATAAACACGCCGTGCTATATATATACATAGCTCTTTTATATGTAATTTTATTTAGATAATTAAATTTTATTGAAATAATAAAAAACACTATCGACGTTATAAGTAGCTTGATAAAATGAGCTTCATAAAATCGACGTCAACAACAAACCTCGCGCGAATTACAAATACAATGCAAAAATTCACAAAAAGAACAACAACAAACACATTCACAAAAACTACAAAGCAGCACGCTACGGTAACAACAACGCCGTAAACAACTACGGCGCCAAAAAAGCACGCTACTTCTTCCAAAAACGACGTCAACAGAAGTAAAACTGCAGTCGTGCTCGCCTGAACAAGTTTTAACATTCACTTTGGGAGGGGTGTTATATCCTCATCTCTTATTATCATGTCAAAAATGGTGATGATAATTTAACCGCCAATTTAATCATTAAATTGGCTAACCAAGTTGTCTAGCATTAAAGTGTGGCGCTAAAATAAACTTCTCTTCCTTTGTCTGCAGAAAGTCGCCGCCGACTTTCTGCGTCTAATTTGCATAATTAATGTGAACTATAAAAGTCCACATAATGTTGTGAAATTGAGTTCAGTCGGAATCAGTTTTGATTCGGCTAGTGTTGTATTGAAAGATTGGTTTTGGAATTACTGTTGTAAAATTACAGCTGAAAGTTTGTCACACAATCAATTCAAATGTTCACTACATACATTCACAAACCCACAAAATCGGGTTACATCAGAGCTAAAAAGAGAGAAAATGTGCATGAACGCCGATTGACCTATTTCTACGAAAATCATGGAAACAAGCATGGAATCCTGAAGAAGGAGAGTGCTGGGTTCGTCTATCTGACAATAAATTAAATCGCAATGTGGAGAGGCCACGGCGTTTCTCGAGAAAGAAGCCGAGAATGAAAAACAAATATCCTCACTATAACGCCCTCTTGCATCTCGAGTCTAGACTAAAAATGAAGAGTTTTTCTTTTTTCAAAAATATTATCTTCTCATTTTGTTCATTTTTTTTGACAACCAATCAGTCATCATAATTCTCACCGCAATGTGTGAATTATGAATATTTTTGTCTCTCTGTCTCTTCAGTTCTCCTTTCCAAAACATGTTTTTCGAATAAAATACGATAAAGGCCTTTGGCCTGAAAATAACTCGTCTTACTAGTATAAAGTGGCCTGAAAATGTTATACTGAAATATGATTTAATCGCTGAATATTAAATAAAATCTATATTATTTCGAGACATCGACTTTACGTATAGCAAGAAACTTTCTCAAACTAAGGAAAAAAGGGAAATTCTCATAGCACAATACCTAGCAGAACGGATAGAAAGCATGAGCCAGCAATAAGAAAAATGAAGTATTTAGCATTGACTCGATATTAATATTTTTTTTAAATATATTTCAAATTTGTATGCTAGCATGTTAATACTGTATGTGCTACATCCATCTACAGACCGTAAATCTTAATATTTTTTGTTTTATCTGTGAGTTTTTACTGTATTGTACATATATTCGTCCGCACTCAACGAAGATTAGAAGAGGATGAAATCATTATAAAATATGCACATTTTGATTTAATACATTTTGATACAACAAACTACATCAAAAATTCAGATTTAATCAAATTATCCCAAAAGTTTGTTATAAAAAGCCCTATTTTCCCACCTTTGACTCATATTTTCCACAACATATTTTATAATTTTTAAAATTTATTTTATTTTTCAAAATTTATTTTATTATTTCTTCTTTTGTTGCAAAAGTGATTCTCTTTCATATGCACATATAAAGAATTTGTAATTTTTATGCGTTGTATTCCGCTTTAGCCTAGCGTCGAAAATGAATTTGGTTGTAAATAGAACTCTGTGAATTTGTCGTACAGTTCCAGGCCAATGTGAAAGTTGTTATTCAATTTTTCAATGCTACATAATTTATCTTTTTTGTTAGTTTTTGTTGAATTTTGTAGCTTGAATACGATGGTAAACGCTTTTGTCTCGATGCGGATAAAAAGACATCGCGTCCGCCTTCGAGGCTCACGTCGTACATACGATTTATGACATACTTGCTTGTAATATATATTGTAAATTACAATATATATATAGTGAAGAGGCTATACAAAATGAAGAAACATTTCAGCTCCTTCAATCATGTGCCAAATTTATTTTTATATTTTACAACTTATTAATTATTTAATTTTAACTTTTTATAACGATTTTTGTCAACGACTTTTGTGTAAAGTGTCCATAAATTTCGTTAGCATAATATGCATATTACATTTTAATTGTGCAATTGTGATATCAAGTGATACATATCAGCTTCGCACAAAAAACTTCGAGGATACTCCCCATATTGGCATGATTATTGTAATAAATTGAATGTTTTTCTTTTCTAAATTTTTGTGTATTTTTTAATTGCATTGCGATAATATTTTTTATTCGATAATATTTTTTGAATTTTTTAAAAAGTTGGATAAAATGACATCACGTCCTTCTTCGACGCCCACGTCGTACACCCGATTTAGGAAATGCTTATTTGTAAATGATACATATATTTTGTAAATTATCCATAAATTTCGGTGCTGAGAAAGAAAAAAAGCTACTTTATTAACACCAACATGAGACAAATTTGATGCGCAAACGGCATCAAATTCAACGTTTAATCATCAAATTCAACGCCCCAAAAATTTGAAATGCAAGGAAATTGACGTATCCGCTCAGTAAATTATGCTTTGGTTTTAAGTTCAAAAAATGACCGCATGTAACATGAATATCGTTTAACTCTTTTCGTTATTTTTTCCTCAAGTAATTCTGTCTTATTTCTATCATTATATATAAACTCATCAAATGTGAAAGAAGTAATTCAGTCTTCACCTTTCATCACTCACCACTGGTCTTTCATCCAATTCCTTTCCGCATTGCTCTCTCTCTCTCTCTCTCTCTCTCTCTCTCTCTCTCTCTCTCACTACTTTGTATTCATTTATAAATTGCGTTACTGAGAACTGATATCGAAGAGTAATAAAGACTTGTTAGTAAACTCACGCGGTATAAAGTTAAAAGGAGTTGACGCTCTAAGTTACCTTAAAAGAGTTAGTGTCAAAGTAGGGTCTAGAGGAAGACACTACAGAAATATTTTTCACGTTTTCGTCGCTTTCTTTTTCGATTTGTGCTCCTTCTCCTCCGAGTGATTTTTTCCTCTTTGCATTGTCTCCAATGAGCCTATTTGGTCTTCATATAGACATGATTGGTTGACCCCGAGCGACATAATATATTATAGGTATTACTTTTTATTGTGCATTTACGATATCCAGTTGTATTAGCTTCGCATAATGATTTAACTGTTTTTCATTTCTATTTTTTCATTGTTATGCGATAATATTTTTTATTTTCGCATAATTTATTTATATTTTATTCGTTTTGCATTGGTTTGATTTATTCCAAACAAATCTTCGTCACATTCGTAAATATAATTTTATTTATTTTAAATTTAAATTTATTTATCTTCAAATTGTTTTATTTTTTATGTGTAAAATGGGATTATTTAAAACAGCATTCTCCAGCTAAAGTTATTTGTTCATGTTGGTATTATTTTTTAATAATATGGATAACTTTGTCGATTATTTCCTATAACCGTATTATATAAATTATATGTACATATTGCTTATAAATTGTTGGTATATTTCATATATGTATTTTTGAGCTGTATCATTTTATATGCAATTGTGCAATATTAAATTTGAAAATAATATTTTAAATTCATGAATTTCTATTTTATAATGCATGATGTTATGCATATATGTATAAATATTTATGATAATCAAAAAATTAAAGCTCTGAAAAATTGTTTAATTTTCGATATTTTACAATTTGTAATATCATTCTTTTCACATGTTTGTGAATTGTATTATTTTCATTCTCAATTTTACATTCGAACGTCTAGAAATTTGTATATATTTTTATTAATTTTGTGCGCCAATTACAACTACTCAATTAAATTTAAAAAATTTTTTTGTTTTTAAATTTTTTTATGCACTACCTAAAATAAATTAAACAATTGATTTTCCATGAATTTTATTTTCGACAAAATGTGTTTATCCAAATGTATGATCAAATTTTACTTTTTACCTAAAGTTATAGATGTATGTATGTATGTATGTATGTATGTATGTATTATATTATTTACTTTCAGTTTACATCGTTTCAAATTTATAACTTATGTAATTTTTTCTCTACATATCTTTTTCTGTTTATTGTGGCAGAATGTTCTAATGTTCTGATCATTCACAATTCTGATTAGCTTTCACTCGGATAGCAGGCCCGAACGGCACGGAAAGCAACGGAAAGACAAAAGACTGTGCAATTTTGACTGTACTTTATTTAGAAAAAGATCATACCACTTTTGTGCGCATGATTTTGAGCTTAGAGTTTAGACCATTCGGCGCCGAACATGCACGGACTAATAATCGTGGCCGACTTCATGGAAATTGTAACATCCAGTGGTATTATGTAACTTCGCACAGTGACCAAAAATTGCGAGGTTATTCTCCGTATTGGCATGATTATTGTAATAATTTAAAAATTTTTTATTTCTATTTTTTTATTGTTATGCGATAAATTTTTTATTTCCGTATAATTTATTTATATTTAACTCGTTTTGCATTGCTTTTTTTACTCAAAACAAATCTTCATCCCATTTGTAATAAATACATATAATATTTCTTTTGATTTTGTGTTGTTTCCAATTTATAACTTATATCATTTTTTCTTTACTTTTTGATATTTTTACGCTGTTGTTAAACATATTTATAATCGTATTTTCTGCGGTGTTTTTATTTTTTGAACATCATTTTTTACCGCAATTTTATTTGAATGACCGTCGTTTGATGCGAGTGAGTGGCGCTTGCAAAATGAATTAAATTTTGCGTTTTACACCATCGAATTATAATATAATACTTATAAGAATGTAACCTCTCTGCATTTCATAAGAGCATATTCATTTTGATTCACTCAATTTTATGCTATATGTACAAATTTTTCTATAATTTTTTTATATAAAATCTCTGACTGTAATATTAACGATATTTATGCAGACGAAACAATCCATTTTTACATACATATTGGCGATTTATTGAAAATATTTTTAAGCCTAAATATTGGGCGCACACACCTGGCTACTCGAGAACATCTCCCAAAAAAAGTTTTACACGAATAAGCCGAAACATGATTTTGTGGAAATGAAAAAACTGTGTTGAGGGTGCTCATGCATCACCCAACCCATCGGCGGTATTATCGATATCGCTCTCTCCACCCCATTATCTCTAGCTTTAAAGCGAAATTGCGTGAAACGGTCATCGAACTACATAGGTATGTATTGAAGAAGCTGGACTGATCATGTCTTTGATTATTCGGTATAATTTACTTTTTTTACGTATACATATATAAATATTTTTTTTTGTATGTTTACAAAATTAGCCTTTATTAATCTTTGTGTTCTTGATTTTTAGGATAACTATAATTTAGATAGCTTTTATCTTTTTATTACTTTACTACATAATTTTTTTTCAACTTAGTTTAATCGAAATAATATTTTTATTTTCATCGATTTATTTACCGTTATGTTATNTATATATATATATATATATATATATATATATATATATATATATATATATATATATATATATATATATATATATGGGATTTCATTGCATATATAATATCATTGCATATCACGTGCTACATATCGTATCATTTATTGGCAGAAAATATTAAATAATTTGTAGAGGTAACCGCTGCTCAAATTTTTCATGATTTGTAATATTAAATTCAAAGGGTTTTTTTAAAGACGACTATATTCGACAACTATTCGACAAGACTACCGTCAACAACGTATATCAACGTCGTGATCGTCGTCATCAGCTTTCTGGTCATCGTCGTAGCCAACCGCAGTTACATTTATTTTGTTTCGAACATAATACATACTAATAAAGTAAGAGAAAATTCATGAAAAAAAACCCTAACTGGCATGTTTGTAAAGATTATTTTCCCATACCGCTATTCTCGACATTTTATTACACTTTGATAAGCAAGGGCCGACTAAAGTATAATAATTTTTTATATGAGGACATCACTTGTAATCACCAATCTTTTTCTCACTTATATTTGTCGTTTGCCTTGTAATTATAATTTACTACCTACTACTGTATTGCCGTTGGAATTTTTTTAATAAATTTATCAACCCGAATTCATCGGACCATTAGAGTTTGACTTCCCAATTATTTTTTAAAGCGAGACGCTTTAATTTTTAAATTATTTCAAAATTACTCTAATTTTTTCTTTTCTATTAGCTATCATTCCTGTAAGAGCAGAAGTTGAAAATAACATAGTGTCGTGAAGAGTAATCAGCGCGACTTCTCCACCATTGTAAAACAATTTACGTTTTAAAATTAGTTCTTCTTTTATAATTTTACATTACATATTTTTACATTATTTCTTTCTACTTTTTATTTTATTTTTATAACAGTAATATCGAATAGATTGTATATATGCAAATAATATTAATATTTTATCATTTGCAATTTTTGAAAGTTATTTGTGTTAATCGACTGTTTTTTACGATTATTTGATGTGTGAAAGCTTTTGGGAGAAACCATCAGCACGGGGGGGGGGGTGAGCGGGGGGGGGTAACAAAAAATTAAAAAATTTAAAAAATTATCAAATCTCTTAAAAATCAAGTAGACAATAAAACGTGAAAAAAAGAATTAAGTGTAACAAAAACTCAAGAATTCAAAAATGTTCGTGTGATAAATTTTAAAATGTTTGTACGAATCGAAAAACGCGGTGTTTTCCATCTGAAATTTTGAGATTGAGATTATAAATCGTTCTTTAGCTAACTGTATGTGTATGCGTATGTATGTGCGTTTGTGTCTTAATCTGCAAGCTTTTATCATTTTTTTCATTTATATATTATTTAGTATTTTTTTGTTCAGAATTATTCAATTGCGAAGCGGCATAATAATACTTTTGATTTTTTTAAATTTAATTTTGTATTTGATTTACTTTTCTTCGTCACACATGTATTGTTTGCGAATATTCAATAATGCGATTGATGGCATCATGTGGATATCTATATGTACGTATATGTATTTACAATATTTAATATCTATATGTATGCACAATATATAACAAACGTTTGCAGAGTAATAAGTGACATTAGGATTAGTTTTGATTTATGATTTATTATTACGATTATTCAATTTTATTTATATATATTTTCCATGCTTTTACACGTATTTTTTATTGTGTTCATATAATTTCCAGCAATTGTATGCCATGTATACATATGTATTTGATAGTTCTGCACATCCCTTCACAATTACATTAATATTTATATTCATGGTCTCATCGCAAAGAAATAAAACCGTGACGGTTACAATATTTTTTGTTATTTAATTTTGAACAAACGCACATACATATGTACAAATTTAACACATAATGCGGTTGATGCCATAATGTGCATATGTATGGCGTAGTTGCTCAAAAAACTGAATTTATTTCTTCTTTTAATAAAGAATTACATTTAATACGTATATTTAAGGAGGCTAATCCATGATTGATGGCTTCAAATATTTTTTATGTCTGATAACGTAATTGTAACCCATTCCAATAAGAATAGTTTAGTATTAATACCGTTTTGTGTGACAGCGGCGAGCATGAGACTAGAAATGATGGACAAATAATGTTACCGTAGCCGAAACTTTTTTTAATAAAAAAGAGGTAAGTTTGAAATGTCTCTTATTTTTTTATTATAGAACATATAATTGAGTTAATAATAAAATTGGTTTAAGGCACAATTTTGCATATATTTTCTTTTACAATTTTGCAGGTATAGCGAATATGTGTGCAATATTATATTTTTTCTATGTACAACGTATCCGAAAGCCGTTAATAACGCGTAGACGCTATCTATCCATCTATATTTTAATCTGTAAAAGATGAAGAAATTCAAATATCCAAAAAATGAGAATAAGTGGATGTGAAAATAGAATATAAATTACATATATAAAAATACTAAAATTAATATGTACGTGAGAAGATTCATTATATTTACATAACATGAAAGTGCATTACATTTTTTTGTTGCCTTTGGAAAAACCAAAAGAAAAATGGAAGAGGCTATTGTCAACGCCATAGATAGAGAAACATGGATAGAGAAAATAGACTTTTAAAGGGCGCCTTTTTTAGCTTATTGTTTACGTAAATCTGCGTTTACGTAAATGTTACGTTACATATTTTCTTTTGACGTATATGAACAATTTTCTATGTAACGCT